>NQII01002423.1:54872-110074 GCA_002778355.1 Clitarchus hookeri | reverse complement strand
GGGGGGGGGGGGGGCGAACTTGCACCATGGGCAATGTCACGTAACTCTCCGTGTGTCTGCCTCCTTGGCTTTTACCTTCGAACTAAGCCACATCATGCCAGCTGGCACTACTAGAGATAATGCTGTTGGCGTGCAGGCTTCCTACTGCCTGGGAGTAGGCAGTCTGCATCGCAGCACAAGCCAGTCACGAGCGTGCATCCTGGCTGCAGGCAGGGTGGTTGGCTCCGGTCCTGATGCCGCTTCCCCCTACCCTGTTTCTGTAGGGTGTAAATAGCACCGCTCATGGCAGTTCACAGCAGTTTGCTCCACAACTCGCAGCAGCTCTCGCTAGCGTACGTATTCTAAAACGGTGGTTGGAGCGGTTGGTTTACCCCGCAAGTCCGACAAAGACGTTGGGTGTATGCAACCAGTCTATCACTTCCTCCGGCGTCAGTTCAGTGCAGTGGATGAAGTGAATCGGCTGGACTAGCTGACTGACAGCCCTTGGATTGTGTTGCTAGTGGTTGTGGCTCTGAATTACTGCACAGTACGAGTGGCCGTTGACGTACATGCGCCCGGTTAAGGGAGCCCACCATCCTACAAAAGGTTTGGTAATTGATTTGTTAAAAACGCTGTCTCCTGCTTTACCCTAGTGGGCTGACGTCTACAGAGGCTAAAATCACAGTCACCCTAGAATTAGCACTCTGAGGTTTGAGAGAAAACGTGTTTAGTCTGTGAGGAATAGACACGGTGGCCCGTACTACCTCCTAACTAATCAGGAACTGAACGGAAGTAAACTACGTAAGNGTCTGTGAGGAATAGACACGGTGGCCCGTACTACCTCCTAACTAATCAGGAACTGAACGGAAGTAAACTACGTAAGCCAGGTGAAGGGGACCTGGGTCTAACCTGAACAAGAGCAGATGCGGCTAGGTAGTTGTAATAACAACTATCCCTAACTATCTCAATGCCGTTGTCCAGAAGGGACTTCAAGGGTCACTACCATAAGGATCGGCATTGCAAGGGGTTCGAAGACATCTTCGGGGATGTTCTGGTGCATGTCTTGAAGAGCTTCTGGTAGATTGCGAAGACGTCAGAGTCAGCAGAGAGCCCCAGCACACGAGGTGGTAGAGCTAGCTGCTGGAGATGAACTCAGAAGTACAACTGGGGAACAACTGACGTTCCTCGGCAGTGCACTGCCATATATTCTACCTGCCCGTGGGCTCGTCTGGGGTGCGGGTGGCGAGCTCCTCCTCCGGGGAGGAGCTTTGCTCTCTAGCGCGATCCCTCGGCCTGTAGCCGAACTATGTGCCTCTGTAATGCTGGGTTGCCTTGGTTGCGCGAGCTTAGGGGCTTAACTCAGCTGCTTGGCCAGCCTCAATCACAAGTGAAGGGGTGGCATGACGTCTTACATAAGGGCAAACGATCTTGGCTGACGTGTCCGTGGGTGCCCTCGCAACTAGAGGAGTACTTGTAGGCTCTTGTAGCAAGTCGTTTCAGGGTTCAAACCCCACCTGGGGTGATGTTATGATAAGTACAGATGAGGCAAAGTTGTGTTTATATCTATGTCAAATAAGTGTCACGCGTCATGGTTAGAGGTACCATGTCATCAAGACTGCTCTCTGAACTGAAGAAGAGAAAAGAGAAAAAACTGAATTTTACCAGGCAAGATACTGTTCATTGAATCAAAAATGTTTCAAATGACTATTCTATACTTCCAGTTTCCCACAACTCTACTCGTACTTGAAACATAACCTACGGATAGTAGCAATATTTTTTGTAATATTGGGAAACAATTTTTTCCCCACGTGATGACAAAATACGAGGTGAATACACAATCTTTCTCTTGAAGGCCAGGATCGTCCACAACTATACAACAGTTACATGTGAGGGATTTTCGTCAAAGTCTGTTGTCTGGTGGAGCAGCTATTTTATACAATGTTCACCTTAAACTGAGCAGTTTTGAAAACCCTGCACAAGATCTACTTGCATGGACAATGCGTACTCTTCCCCACACTGAAAATAAACATTTCCGTAGGCATGATCGTTGTAATCCTGCGTCGGTCAAGTCGAACTGTGAAATTATTAGAAAAGTAAATAGTATACAAATCTGTTAATTGCTATAATTAGATACAAAAAAGAGAAGAGAGAAAGAAGTTATTTCAATTTTCACAAATGCTTCCCAACACTTTTAATTAGACGTAAAGAAATCAAACTAGTTTCCTTGCGTTGTTACCAACTTCACTAGGCGCATGCCAGGAGGTGTGCCTGTTAACATATATGCAAGTAGGAGCAGTGAAATTTTTCAATGGTTGATTTCAAAAGTGCTTACTTTATAGTGAACAGCCTTTACTCTAGCATGTAAGAAACAGTAACCTCAGTGGAATTAAACTTACACTGCACTCACAATACTACATCAAGAGTCTAGAACTGCGAACATAACTAGGATCTTGCATGCCAGTGTGTACTGTAGCATTCAAAGGTTAGTTTGTAGAGTGGTCGCTAGAGCTGGGCGGGAGGCGACAGAGGAGCTACGAAATGCGCTGGAGCTCACCTGAAGGCACGGTAGGCTTTGATGTCGGCCTCCAGGCTCTGCTGGAACAGAGCATCGTTCTCCAGGCCAGGCAGCTGCTGGAGCTCTGCGTAGTTCTGCAGCACCAGCTCGTACAGGCGCGTCACGTCCTGGGGGCGCGTGCGCCGGCCCTCCCCACCCTGTACGTACAAGCACCTCTACTACACCTCACAGCAACACAATTACTTATCATTATACCTGTACATTATGAGGACAGTTTTAATAATATTCCATTTTACTGCTTGTTTTAAAAAAATAATATCTTAACCAAATATCTCTGTTAAAAATTTATTAGAAATGATATTATATATTAATGCAGGATGAAGTCCTGCCCTTTAAGACTGTCTGCCACACCGCACATCCAACTCCACCACATCAACACACACGGTGTGCATGAGCGCTGAACGCACTCGTGCTAGGGCAAGTCAGCGCGGTGCGCGTGTGAGCAGAGCGTGTCACCCACCTCCCCCTCCTACCGGTGGCTTCACCGCCCGAAGGGGGGTAGTATGGAAGCGTTTGCATAAAAATGCAGGGCAAAAATAATGTAATTTAAAAATAAATTCAAAAGACACAAAGACACGTGATTACGCAAGAGATATCCGCACAAATTCAATTAAGTGTCNAATTTAAAAATAAATTCAAAAGACACAAAGACACGTGATTACGCAAGAGATATCCGCACAAATTCAATTAAGTGTCATGTTTTACTTTTCATAAACGTTTTGTTTTCATTTCACATCATCACCAATCACCCAAATGTTAAGTGCATGTGTTCTTGTTTAAATTATGTTAATTTTTGCAAGGGTTCAACTTTTGTCTAGTATAGACAATTTATTATGCGAGTAGTTCTAGCGTGCCATTGCCGCCATGCTGCGGCTACGCGTGCCCGCTACGAGTCATTCACCATCTAGCATCTCAAGGGGTTGGCTCCGTTGCGTGGTCTGGTGCCTCATTGGGTCACCCTTCCCAACAATCATTCCCCCTCTATTGTTCACCATCCCTCAAAACCTAAATGCACCGGTCACAATGCAATGTTAATATATTCATTACAAATGCATTTTATATTTATGGTTGTTTGCTTAAAGCTTTTTTTATATGTACAATAAATTGTGTTATCAGATCAGTGAACAGAATGACTCATTTTTAACTTAAACTTGAGCAGAAATATAGCTTATGTTTAATTTTATTAGTTTTCTGTTGCAACATTTTGTTTGCCTGATGATAAAACAAAAATTGTTAATACATAAAATAATATTAGGAGAATTTATGATTAAATTAAGGCCCTATTCCAATTTCTGCCATTGCAGTTTAGGACCAGTCCGGGCTCACTACTCACCGTAAATAAGAAATGCAGTTTAGGTATCAGACAGCACGCATGCATTATTACATGATCCAAGTGCAGCTTACAGTGCTTTTGCACTTAGCATCCTCTAGTGTTCAGAAATTACGTAAGAAATCAGAATGAGATAATTACGTAACACTAACTGTAAACAGTAGCAGCGAATGTGCTAACGAACAAGATGAAGGGGAGGACGGTGGTAGGAGGTACCTCGGCCTTGTCGGACAGCAGAGCCGCCTTAGCGTTCTCGACCATGAGCAGAGTGCGCTGGATGGTGCGCGTCAGCTTGATGTGCACCAGGTAGGAGAGCAGGTACTGTAGCGACGACACCGGGGTCCCTGCCCCCGCCTCCGTGCGTCCCTTGCCTCCCTGCACAATGTACAACTCCCATGTGCATTGCACCAAGTAACAACTCTATACTATACATCTATGTACTACACTTCCTCTAGTCAAGGTTTATAGCTACCTTATATATCATTATTTATTGATTTAAATATATCANCTTCCTCTAGACAAGGTTTATAGCTACCTTATATATCATTATTTATTGATTTAAATATATCAAACCCCTGTTAAGTAAACATCATTTTTTACCTGTTCTGTGCACACCAAAGTAATTTTATTCTTGGTAATTTTTCTTGATTTATGACCCTAAACTTTTAGCCCCTTTAGAAACATATTAAATAAGTTCTATTTCTAGAAGTGTGTTTGAAAACTAACTCAAAACGTAAATCTTAATCGTGGAAATACAGTATCATACTAATAGAGGGAAAACGATAATTAAGAATAATCTGTTAACGCAAATTTAAATACTGTAATTTTACTGCCAGAATGCAATTGTATCAAGTTTACAACTGGAATATTTTGACGAGTGCCAGTAAGGTCAACAGCACAGACGAAACAGATACGTGCTGGGGTGGTTCGCAACCCACGAGACTACGATGCACAGTGCCGCAGAAAACTTGTAACTACGAATNAATTTAAAAATAAATTCAAAAGACACAAAGACACGTGATTACGCAAGAGATATCCGCACAAATTCAATTAAGTGTCGTGTTTTACTTTTCATAAAGGTTTTGTTTTCATTTCACGTCATCACCAATCACCCAAGTGTTAAGTGCATGTGTTCTTGTTTAAATTATGTTAATTTTTGCCAGATATTTTTGCAAGGGTTCAACTTTTGTCTAGTATAGACAATTTATTATGCGAGTAGTTCTAGCGTGCCATTGCCGCCTTGCTGCGGCTACGCGTGCCCGCTACGAGTCATTCACCATCTAGCATCTCAAGGGGTTGGCTCCGTTGCGTGGTCTGGTGCCTCATTGGGTCACCCTTCCCAACAATCATTCCCCCTCTATTGTTCACCATCCCTCAAAACCTAAATGCACCGGTCACAATGCAATGTTAATATATTCATTACAAATGCATTTTATATTTATGGTTGTTTGCTTAAAGCTTTTTTTATATGTACAATAAATTGTGTTATCAGATCAGTGAACAGAATGACTCATTTTTAACTTAAACTTGAGCAGAAATATAGCTTATGTTTAATTTTATTAGTTTTCTGTTGCAACATTTTGTTTGCCTGATGATAAAACAAAAATTGTTAATACATAAAATAATATTAGGAGAATTTATGATTAAATTAAGGCCCTATTCAAATTTCTGCCATTGCAGTTTAGGACCAGTCCGGGCTCACTACTAAATAAGAAATGCAGTTGAAGTATCAGACAGCACGCATGCATTATTACATGATCCAAGTGCAGCTTTAAGTGCTTTTGCACTTAGCATCCTCTAGTGTTCAGAAATTACGTAAGAAATCAGAATGAGATAACTACGTAACACTAACTGTAAACAGTAGCAGCGAATGTGCTAACGAACAAGATGAAGGGGAGGACGGTGGTTGGAGGTACCTCGGCCTTGTCGGACAGCAGAGCCGCCTTAGCGTTCTCGACCATGAGCAGAGTGCGCTGGATGGTGCGCGTCAGCTTGATGTGCACCAGGTAGGAGAGCAGGTACTGTAGCGACGACACCGGGGTCCCTGCCCCCGCCTCCGTGCGTCCCTTGCCTCCCTGCACAATGTACAACTCCCATGTGCATTGCACCAAGTAACAACTCTATACTATACATCTATGTACTACACTTCCTCTAGTCAAGGTTTATAGCTACCTTATATATCATTATTTATTGATTTAAATATATCACACCCCTATTAAGTAAACATCATTTTTTACCTGTTCTGTGCACACCAAAGTAATTTTATTCTTGGTAATTTTTCTTGATTTATGACCCTAAACTTTTAGCCCCTTTAGAAACATATTAAATGAGTTCTATTTCTAGAAGTGTGTTTGAAAACTAACTCAAAACGTAAATCTTAATCGTGGAGATTATATTAATAGAGGGAAAACGATAATTAAGAATAATCTGTTACCCCAAATTTAAATACTGTAATTTTACTGCCAGAATGCAATTGTATCAAGTTTACAACTGGAATATTTTGACGAGTGACAGTAAGGTCAACACCACAGAAGTCGTCAGATACGTGCTGGGGTGGTTCGCAACCCACGAGACTACGATGCACAGTGCCGCAGAAAACTTGTAACTACGAATNACAGATACGTGCTGGGGTGGTTCGCAACCCACGAGACTACGATGCACAGTGCCGCAGAAAACTTGTAACTACGAATATGCACAAACTGATGGAAAAATGAATTTTTTTTAATGTAATGGTAACATACTTAATCTTTCCAATAATTTCATAATGTTGCTTCATGCTTAGTTACATTTCAAGTCATCAGGTACACAGAAATTTCATTTTCTGTGACCTGTAAAAGGACATACAGTACATTCCCTATCTACCATTTTTTCAGGGGACTGTCAAAAAATTTCCATACAACCGGAATTTCAGTAGATGAGGGTTCTGACATGTACATCAATGAAATACAACTTATAACCTTATTAGACTTCATGTTGAGTATAATCAGAGCTGCACATTATCTGTGAATAAAGTAACTAATAAACACAATAAAAATGGGAATTTTTAAAATAAAATATTACTGCATTAGTATTATTGTAAACAACATTTCACCTGACTCATTTAAATAAAGAATATCACATTACAAAACACTGTATATAATTGATTGTAATCAAACACTGAACGAAAACGCACAAAACTTTCAAACGCACTGAAAATGAAAATAATATGAACCCAAATGCAAGTCAAATTTTGAATGTACCGTGTGCACTCCATCAGCCGAGAGCAAGCAGAGTGGTNTGAACCCAAATGCAAGTCAAATTTTGAATGTACCGTGTGCACTCCATCAGCCGAGAGCAAGCAGAGTGGTTATCCACCGGCTAGCGTGTTCACGGCTGACGAGACGGAGTAGGAGTGAAGCCATCTATCCCTCCCATTACAAACGTGTTGGAACCCAGCTGGTTGCTAGGCAACTAGCTCCATTGAACAGGCCCCATACAGGATATTATTTTATTCAAAAGATTGTCTATTGACATACATTAATACAAATCCCAGCAAGGAGTTATAGGGAAAGGAATTTACAGTTGGTAATACAAGTCGCTCGATGTCCAAACAAGGAAAGGTCAAGTATATCCTTCTAGACATTTCATTTTACTTTTAGCAAAGATGCTCTTCATTGAGTTAAAATTATATTTCGTTAAAAAATCATGTTGCTTTTCGCCAGANTCATTTTACTTTTAGCAAAGATGCTCTTCATTGAGTTAAAATTATATTTCGTTAAAAAATCATGTTGCTTTTCGCCAGATACAATTAAAGATCAATTGTACGGGGGGAAAAATTACCTTTAATCACAAAAGAAATCATGTTTGCAAAAAATAATTCCATTACTTGTTCAGGCAAAACCATTTGCTCTAAAATACTAGTGATGATAGGTGAAAATATTTTGAGCAACTGATAATCTTGATAAAATTTCTATTAACGCATTACCGTTGCATAAGCCTGGCGGTGGTGGCCAAGTTAGAGGTCAAACGGGACGGAGAACCAGGTCGCTCTGTGGTGCAGTACGTTTGTCAGAATAACTGTGCGCCAAACTAAGATCACATGATTTTTTTACTAAATGCTTCATGCACACTACAGACCGCCCTCCTGCTTCGTGTTTAAGGGAGGGGGGGTGTGTGTGTCTAATATATATATACAGGATGATGCTATGTTGGTTGCTACGTAACCACTTCCCCTCTCATCCGGCAGGTAATGAGAGGTAGCGTAGCATGCCAGACTTGCCATTGCCGACACCATCAGCTGAACTGCAGTTATGGTAAGTGGTGGTGCGTTTAACGTACTTCACATAGAGTTATTAGACATTTGCATACACAATTAGCCTAAAAAACAATTGTTGCAGGAAATCTTAACTGACGGGACAGAAAGATATTTCAATAGATGCAATATCCTATAAATGATAAAAACAGGTGACTTTATCATTATTTATATAGGAATTTTGTAGGGACCACTGAAAGTTAACTATGGATACAGTTTATTGGTACATGAATTTTCAATTAGGGCTGAGTCGATACCGGTACCGATATATCGAAACCGGCCGATATCGTAATTATTGGAATTGTGCGCAATTCATGTTTAAATAGCCGACATTATAACCAACCTTTTGCCCTGAATCTAAGATGATGCTGTTTTCAACTTGACTTAACTGAAGTGGCTTAGCTCACTGTTTGGTTTTATTAAAATAATAACTATTTTTAAATTGGTTTTTACTAAAGTACCCAACCGGCTGTGTTTATTTCTAAAGCAAAATTAAGCACATTTAGCATGATTGTTTACAAAACATGTATACAACTAAACAATAGTAGCCACCATTTGCGTTTACTGAATTTTATCTATGGAGACAAGCTTGCAGCAAGAACAAAACTTAACATTTGATCAGCCTAATACATATATATTATTAACAATAATCAATATTTACAATTACCTCCAAAATATTTTGTCTTAATTGTTTCACGACAAACCGCGAACACGGCGAAGCATAAAAAATAATTTATGTTATCTTGTAATGTTGGTTACATGCTGCACATTACTGCCGCCTGCCAACCGTTTGTCTTTTTTTTGTTTGTTTTGTTGGTTTGTTTGCTGTTGCTGTAGTAATATGACGGTGTTAGGTTAGGGTACGAACATGGTGAAATGATTTACGTGTGCCAGCATAAACAAATAATTTGGCTGGAAAAAAAATGATTTGTGGAATTTTTTTATCGTAAGCAACACGCAAGAATGCAAGACTGTTTACAATATTTGCAAATGTTTTGTTTCGAGAGGCGGTACATCATCAAGGTTGCATAGTACCACAAACTTAAAACGGCACCTTAAATGTACGCACCATTTGAAGTGTTATGTTCTTTTTAAGTATTTAATAGCGTAATGACATGCTTTTGGAGGTTATTTTTGTCTTATAAATATGCTTAAGCTTAATATGTGGTTCCTAGATTTATATTTATCGTAATAGTTAGGCCTATCACTGAAACAATAAAAATGACGACAATTAGAATTTTATTTAGCTAAATGTTTTAAAAATAAATAAATTAATTTTTTGAAACATCCAATAATGTTATTTTTCCTTATCAAGGCAGTGTCAGTATTGGTATCGACGATATCTGTAAGTTTGTATCAGCAATATCGGAAAAGGCTCAAAAACCATATCGGCTCACCTCTATTTTCAATTCATGAGAGTCCACTACCTGTGGTATTCCATCTTATAGTTAAAGTGCCCTGAAATAACCACTTTAACTCCCAAAAGTATATAACAATTATATTAGAAATAACAAAGTCCAATATTTGTGTTAGATTCCTATGACAAATTAACAGAACAAACACAATCACATCCAGTTGAGTGCATTACAGTAAATAATTAATAATTCTGTGCACCTCCAAGATTCATAAGAGCACTGCGAGGGGTTGGCATACAACAGACTGAACACTACCCATATACGTGACGGGAAGAGAAGCAAGCAAGCAGGGCTGCGGCAGGCCGCGGGGAAGCGCTGCGAGGGACGGTACCTGATCNAGTGGTTATCCATCGGCTAGCGTGTTCACGGCTGACGAGACGGAGAAGGAGTGAAGCTATCTATCCCTCCCCTTACAAACGTGTTGGAACCCAGGAGGGAGGACACAAGACCGCCACGCTGGTTGCTAGGCCACTAGCTCCCTCTCCATCAGCCGAGAGCAAGCAGAGTGGTTATCCATCGGCTAGCGTGTTCACGGCTGACGAGACGGAGAAGGAGTGAAGCTATCTATCCCTCCCCTTACAAACGTGTTGGAACCCAGGAGGGAGGACACAAGACCGCCATGCTGGTTGCTAGGCCACTAGCTCCCTCTCCAGCAGCCGTGTAAGCTGCGACGAATACCACAGACGACAGCAGAAGCTTACACAATCGAGGCAGCGGTGACGTTGTGCTCGCATTGCATATGTGTGGTTCAAGAAATTATCGTTATTCCACTTAAACAAGAGTGGCTTTTGAGACAGAGATGAATAAATAGGTAAAAGGTGTTTAATATTTATTTCTTTAGGGTCTTCAATAATTCATTATTCAAAACCACATTTCCTGACTTTCCCGTACACTTATGACTTGCGAGTTATGCTGCGCTAACACTAGGTGCTTACACATTATTAGACAACAGAAGACATAGAACAGGCCCCACACAGGATATTATTTTATTCAAAAGATTGTCTATTGACATACATTAATACAAATCCCAGCAAGGAGTTATAGGGAAAGGAATTTACAGTTGGTAATACAAGTCGCTCGATGTCCAAGCAAGGGAAGGTCAAGTATATCCTTCTAGACATTTCATTTTACTTTTAGCAAAGATGCTCTTCATTGAGTTAAGATTATATTTCGTTAAAAAATCATGTTGCTTTTCGCTAGGTACAATTAAAGATCAATTGTACGGGGGGAAAAATTACCTTTAATCACAAAAGAAATCATGTTTGCAAAAAATAATTCCATAACTTGTTCAGGCAAAACCATTTGCTCTAAAATACTAGTGATGATAGGTGCAAATATTTTGAGCAACTGATAATCTTGATAAAAATTTCTATTAACGGATTACCGTTGCATAAGCCTGGCTGTGGTAGCCAAGTTAGAGGTCAAACGGGACGGAGAACTAGGTCGCTCTGTGGTGCAGTACGTTTGTCAGAATAACTGTGCGCCAAACTAAGATCACATGATTTTTTTACTAAATGTTTCATGCACACTACAGACCGCCCTCCTGCTTCGTGTTTAAGGGTGGGGGTGTGTGTGTGTCTAATATATATATACAGGATGATGCTATGTTAGTTGCTACGTAACCACTTCCCCTCTCATCCGGCAGGTAATGAGAGGTAGCGTAGCATGCCAGACTTGCCATTGCCGACACCATCAGCTGAACTGCAGTTATGGTAAGTGGTGGTGCGTTTAACGTACTTCACATAGAGTTATTAGACATTTGCATACACAATCTGCCTAAAAAACAATTGTTGCAGGAAATCTTAACTGACGGGACAGAAAGATATTTCAATAGATGCAATATCCTATAAATGATAAAAACAGGTGACTTTATCATTATTTATATAGGAATTTTGTAGGGACCACTGAAAGTTAACTATGGATACAGTTTATTGGTACATGAATTTTCAATTAGGGCTGAGTCGATACCGGTACCGATATATCGAAACCGGCCGATATCGTAATTATTGGAATTGTGCGCAATTCATGTTTAAATAGCCGACATTATAACCAACCATTTGCCCTGAATCTAAGATGATGCTGTTTTCAACTTGACATAACTGGAGTGGCTTAGCTCACCGTTTGGTTTTATTAAAATAATAACTATTTTAAAATTGGTTTTTACTAAAGTACCCAACCGGCTGTGTTTATTTCTAAAGCAAAATTAAGCACATTTAGCATGATTGTTTACAAAACATGTATAAAACTAAACAATAGTAGCCACCATTTGCGTTTACTGAATTTTATCTATGTAGGCAAGCTTGCAGCATGAACAAAACTTAACATTTGATCAGCCTAATACATATATATTATTAACAATAATCAATATTTACAATTACCTCCAAAATATTTTGTCTTAATTGTTTCACGACAAACCGCGAACACGGCGACGCATAAAAAATAATTTATGTTAACTTGTAATGTTGATTACATGCTGCACATTACTGCCGCCTGCCAACCGTTTGTCTTTTTTTTTGTTTGTTTTGTTGGTTTGTTTGCTGTTGCTGTAGTAATATGACGGTGTTAGGTTAGGGTACGAACACGGTGAAATGATTTACATGTGCCAGCAATAAACAAATAATTTGGCTGGAAAAAAAGTGATTTGTGGAATTTTTTTATCGTAAGCAACACGCAAGAATGCAAGACTGTTTACAATATTTGCAAATGTTTGGTTTCGAGAGGCGGTACATCATCAAGGTTGCATAGTACCACAAACTTAAAACGGCACCTTAAATGTACGCACCATTTGAAGTGTTATGTTCTTTTTAAGTATTTAATAGCGTAATGACATGCTTTTGGAGGTTATTTTTGTCTTATAAATATGCTTAAGCTTAATATGTGGTTCCTAGATTTATATTTATCGTAATAGTTAGGCCTATCACTGAAACAATAAAAATGACGACAATTAGAATTTTATTTAACTAAATGTTTTAAAAATAAATAAATTAATTTTTTGAAACATCCAATAATGTTATTTTTCCTTGCCAAGGCAGTGTCGGTATTGGTATCGGCAATATCTGTAAGTTTGTATCAGCAATATCGGAAAAGGCTCAAAAACCACATCGGCTCACCTCTATTTTCAATTCATGAGAGTCCACTACCTGTGGTATTCCATCTTATAGTTAAAGTGCCCTGAAAAACCACTTTAACTCCCAAAAGTATATCACAATTATATTAGAAATAACAAAACCCAATATTTGTGTTAGATTCCTATGACAAATTAACAGAACAACAAACACAATCACATCCAGTTGAGTGCATTACAGTAAATAATTAATAATTCTGTGCACCTCCAAGATTCATAAGAGCACTGCGAGGGGTTGGCATACAACAGACTGAACACTACCCGGATGCGTGACGGGAAGAGAAGCAAGCAAGCAGGGCTGCGGCAGGCCGCGGGGAAGCGCTGCGAGGGACGGTACCTGATCGGACTTGAGCTCGTCGCGCACGGCGGAGATGGCGTCCTTGCAGTCCAAGAGCAGCGTCTCCAGCAATGCGATCCTCTCCGTGTTGTCTGTGGCGCGGCCCAGAGACTTGTCCGCCTCCTGGTCCGCCAGCAGGAACAAGCGCACACGCTCAGGCCGCACCGGGACGGAGCGTCCGCGCCACTCCACCTCCTGGGCCGCTGCTCCACCTCGCTCTCGCGTCTGCACTATCAGTGACTGTAACATGAGCCCCAATAACAATCACCAGTACATCACATATTGCAGAGGAAACATGCTGTGCATATCATGCTATTACGCGTGACGGCTGTGTTGGTACGTAACACGGTCGTGTCAGGAGCAAGGTTCCAGTGGGTACGTCAGATTCACCTTCAATGAGTGAAGCTCTTACAGTGGAGGTGCCTGTAGTATTTGGCATCTTGCTTTGAGGGATGCGTAAGTTACTCTTCCTGTGTTACAGACAGACAGCAGGCATAAGTCGGGTGGGCGACTCATCTCTGTCTCCCACCACCAGGGCTACACAGCACGACTCTGATTACACTTCAGCACCGCACTACTCACTTCACATCCCCTTACATCGATTCACAAAGTCTATCTTCGCAAACTAACAAATTACCCTACTTTATCCCACCCTAAACCTGTTACAGAAATTTATACACCTCCGCGACTGTTGCACATTTTTCCAGTGCCATCTTCGCTTTGCGCTGGTGTACTGTGCCCTTCCAACTAGACCGTTTGTCTTGTGGGATGTGTCCAAGGCTACAACTGCGGGCATGGNGCCATGGCACCTGACAGCCCTACTATAACCGCGATGCACCCGACCTCTGGCATGTAGGGCTTGCCCTGAGACGCATCCTATCTTGCAACAGTCTTGGCTACTAACATGCATGCNGGCATGGCACCTGACAGCCCTACTATAACCGCGATGCATGCGTCTCTTTTATACACGATAAACCCGACCTCTGGCATGTAGGGCTTGCCCTGAGACGCATCCTATCTTGCAACAGTCTTGGCTACTAACATGCATGCCAGAGGGCTCACAAAACTGTGAAGAAACTCATGCTGGCATAGCGCGATTTGGGGGCTCGCCAGAAAAAAAAAAACCTAAGTTGTGTTCAAGACGGTTAGCCAGCGACTGGCAAGCTGAAAGGACAGTCGTGGCCTTGCGTTCGCCCCACTGTGTACCCCCTCCGTGGATGAACGGCACAGGTGGGTAGGTTCTACAGTTCACTTCCCCCGAAGGTGAGGCAGGAGACAGTTCCCTAGCTGATAAGTGCCCAGAGGTGGCTAGGCCACAGTTCATCAGGCCAGGCACTCTGTCCAGCACATTTATAAGTGGTGGATGGAGTGGGTTAACTGACTTAGGTGGCCTAACCACTTCATCGTGTAGTGTTCCTAGCAGGGGGCTCCACCGCACTACGCACCAGGTACCTTGCTGTACGGATGGTCTATGAAGATGTACGTTTGATGTGCGAGCTGTCCTTGGTTATGGGAAGTCCGTGGTCCTACTCTATGATCTGGAAATATTATCAATGCAGTGNGGGGCTCCACCGCACTACGCACCAGGTACCTTGCTGTACGGATGGTCTATGAAGATGTACGTTTGATGTGCGAGCTGTCCTTGGTTATGGGAAGTCCGTGGTCCTACTCTATGATCTGGAAATATTATCAATGCAGTGGTCTCCTGCTACTCCGTTGAGGGCCAACGCTTACCAGGATTGTTGGAGAGAGATACAGAGTTTACCCTAAAAAACTATACACAGCAGTTAAACCATGGCATATTTATTCCCAAGAGAATATCTCCTAAGTTTGCTAGTCATTCTGCAACTGACTGACTCTATGAAAGGTAAGAGACAGGTGAAGGTGCCTGTCGGAATGCCAGAGCAATTGCCTAGAATGTTTGAAGTTAGATAAAGTCTTTACTTGGGGCATACTGTATGTCCTGAAGGGACTCAGGATACCACCTTGCTGTAACAAGGTTATTTGTGGTGCTTGCTGATGATGATGAACGAGAGTGCTTGCTGCTTGTTTGGTGGTTGGCAGATGTGAGGATCTGCAGCTGGTGACTGTAAGGTGTCTGGTGACTGGAACGTGGCTGGTGACTGGAAGGCGACTGGTAGGTGACTGGTGACTGGAAGGTGTTTGGTGACTGGAAGGTGGCTGGTGACTGGAAAGCAGCTGATGACTGGAAAGTGGCTGGAAGGTGGCTGATGAATGGAAGGCGGCTGGTGACTGGAAGGTGGCTGGTGACTGGAAGGTGGCTGGTGACTGGAAAGCAGCTGATGACTGGAAAGTGGCTGGAAGGTGGCTGATGAATGGAAGGCGGCTGGTGACTGGAAGGTGGCTGGTGACTGGAAGGTTGCTGGTGACTGGAAGGCGGCTGGTGACTTCTTATGGAGGTGGAACTGGCTGAGAGCTTCAGCACAGGAAAGTGCTGGGGCAAGCTGCCCAGAACAAACTGTCAACTTCCTTGTTGCAAGGTCTTATATTCTGCTGGGCGAGTTGCCCTGATGATGCCTGCTAGGGCTGCCTCGGGCGCTCTCCTCTCTTCCCCGCATGTCCGGTGATTGTGAAAGGCTGGGGATAGTTTTCCTTGTTCGAAGGGCGAATATCTGGTGTTAGCTTAAGGGCAACTTTATTACGTCGCTGCGTTTGTATTCTCTTGTTCTCTGGTAATTAAATACACATGCATGCCCAGGCTAATTATTATTGAGTGCTCCTCTCTTTCTTCCTTTGTCTCTTACATGTCGTGGAAGTACTTCCGGTTTTACATGTATGTGGTACCATATCTAGCACGTCTATCATAGCAATAAATACAGTACGAGTGCTTGTGGTTCACACCTCTCATTAACCCGGCCTCTCTCTAAAATTTGCAGACGTCGCACGAGATGAAGCACCAGACCATATGCATCATGTGTCAACTTAATAAAATGGTAATTTCCTATTAGAAAACAGCTCTAATGATAAAGTGACTGCAGCTCAACAAGGGAACTGTTACAAGCAGTTGTTTATACTAAGTTCGCCCGTGTTGTCTTAAATGTATTTTCTGTATGTACACCTATTCTAGTCATTAAGTGTGCATTGTCTGTTTCATACAATTATTTCGTTATTTTCAATATACACCATCCTTGTCATTTTACTGTTGGTCACTCATTGGTCATTCATATTGGCAGTGATAGCTGACCAGATTCTTTCTATGAAATTATTTGCTTCTTGCTCACAGTTTATACAATGGCCAGCACTGGCTCATTTTATAATTAAGTATTATTTTTGTGTCCAAGTTGTGTGTCACTTTGTGGGTTTACAGTAACTTACAGCAAAGTGGGCGCAAGTCTCAATTATTGTCCAGTTAATCACTCAATCCATTTTAAGAACCATTCAAAGATAAAATCATTACATTTTGCTGCCTTCCAAATGTGGATTAAATAACAATTTATTAAATCTTACAAAACAGACACACGCAGAAGTCACAAATAGTTACAGGCTCCTACTTGTAAATGCATGCGTGTGCACATGCACGCGTGTGTTCATGCATACAGAACGTTCACGGTAAAAGGAGCAATTTGGAAAGCCCCGTTTAAGATTTCTTGTACGCATATTCCGTATACTTTGCTAAATTAACATTACCATGGGCTTGAACACTTAATTCATGCTTCGGTAAAGTAAAACTGTAACATTATTAGAAAAGTAAATATCTTACAAATAACTTCACTACAGTGGAACCGCGTTATAGCGATAGTCAACAATGGCAAAATAAATTATCGCTATAGCAAGTTATCGTTATAACACAATTTTCCTTTTTTTTTTTTTTTTCACNCCCTTGTAGATCCTGTGTTTAAAGAATGCCGTAAACTATGAAACCGTAACCAGCAGACGTACGCTACGTGTCTTCCTCCTACTTTCTTCTTCCCCTCCCCCAAATTTTCGGGTTGCGGGATGGAGTTAGTTGCCTACCAATCAACGCGCTACTTCACTGCTTGTCTCTCTCTTTCACCTACCTCTTCTTCTCCCGTCTCTCCCCCCTTCACACAACATTTTACAAACCTATCACGCCTCAAAGCAGAGCTTCCACATGTTTAAGTTTCCCCGCCACTCCCTTTCACATTCATGTTGCCGATCGATAAATTCCTCCCAATGTTCTTCGTTTCCTTGTAAGGCAGAGGATAGCCAGCCTCTCAGGTTGAGAAGAAAGAAAGAGGCGACACATATTTTTTTTAGGGGTGACATTCCAACACGGTAAAAAAAAACCAGCAAGTCGCGTAAAAGAAAAATAAAGCCGGCCGCCCGCAGCAGTTGTTAAAGGTCTTTAGAAGACCGTAGGGTACCTTTCATCTTACAGCAAATCACAATTTTTTTTTTTCAAGCTTTCTTTCTCAAAATGAATGATTGTTTTCAAGTATTATTGAAAGAATAATAACTAAACAAACTGTTTTAAATCATTAATTACACGCCTCAGCGTCTTTACGCGACTTTAAATATTTTAAAACCAAGTTTCCAAACAAACTTTTACTCGCTCGGCAGAGTGACACACCCACGAGGAAATAAGCGTNCGTGTTTTTTTAGGGGTGACATTCCAACACGGTAAAATAAAACCAGCAAGTCGCGTAAAAGAAAAATAAAGCCGGCCGCCCGCAGCAGTTGTTAAAGGTCTTTAGAAGACCGTAGGGTACCTTTCATCTTACAGCAAATCACAATTTTTTTTTTCCAAGCTTTCTTTCTCAAAATTAATGATTGTTTTCAAGTATTATTGAAAGAATAATAACTAAACAAACTTTTTAAAATCATTAATTACACGCCTCAACGTCTTTTCGCGACTTAAAATATTTTGAAACCAAGTTTCCAAACAAACTTTTACTCGCTCGGCAGAGTGACACACCCACAAGGAAATAAGCGTAATTTAATTAAATCAGCCCCGCAACATACAAAATAACGTACTAGTAAACTTTCAATAGTATTTCTAATTAAAACAGCAACTTAAAATCACTCGTGACATCATTCTTTAATTACCAGTTACTTAAAATTACTGTTTATGGAAAACTAATTTTTAAATTTCAAAACTTTTCTCGGGTCATGCCTTCACGATTTACGACAGTTTAACAAACTCTGCCATTTAAAATCCATTTTTAATGCTTTTAAAACCTGCAATATTCAAATTNTCGTGACATCATTCTTTAATTACCAGTTACTTAAAATTACTATTTATGGAAAACTAATTTTTAAATTTCAAAACTTTTCTCGGGTCATGCCTTCACGATTTACGACAGTTTAACAAACTCTGCCATTTAAAATCCATTTTTAATACTTTTAAAACCTGCAATATTCAAATTCCCATTTTTGTACAACAAAAATCACTGATTATGAAATAACTTTTTTCTATTGCACAAAACTTTTCCCGGGTCGCGCCCTTACGATCTAAGACAACTTTATAACTAACTTTGGCATTTAAAATTCATTTTTAATAATATAAAAAACCGGCAATAGTGAAAATTCCCGCTTTATTTAGCAACTAAACTTAAGTAGTCGACCACCTAGACAGTACAGCATAAAGGGAACGGCAGGCTGCTAGCATCTTGCCGCCACCATTCCCCTCTCCCCTTCTGCACTTTTTCCAGCTTACCCTCTTTTCTTNTACTTTTAAAACCTGCAATATTCAAATTCCCATTTTTGCACAACAAAAATTACTGATTATGAAATAACTTTTTCCAATTGCACAAAACTTTTCCCGAGTCACGCCCTTACGATCTAAGACAACTTTATAACTAACTTTGGCATTTAAAATTCATTTTTAATAATATAAAAAACTGGCAATAGTGAAAATTCCCGTTTTATTTAGCAACTAAACTAAAGTAGTCGACCACCTAGACAGTACAGCATAAAGGGAGCGGCAGGCTGCTAGCATCTTGCCGCCACCATTCCCCTCTCCCCTTCTGCACTTTTTCCAGCTTACCCTCTTTTCTTGGCCTCGACTAGCTCTACTCCCATTCGTACCTCCCCCCTCCACAATAATACCATCTTCCTTATCCCTCACAACACCCGCCCGCTCCTCTTACCATAGCTCCGGCCAACGCGAGTGTCGCCACACAGACTAACAAAGGCTGGCTCGCGCATGGCGAGTGGGCGAATGTCACTTGCAAAACGACGTGTTTAAACATTTAAAAAATACGAGTTTACAACTGTTTGTATCGCTATAGCAAAAGGCTTCATTAACAGATTTGTGTTATCTTTCAAATGATAGTGAAAATGACGGTGCATTAAAAAACTATCGCAATAGCGGATGTGTCGCTATAGGCCATACTCGTTATAGCGCAGTTCCACTGTAAAACGTTAAACCACGGAACTATTTTCCGTCCGTCGTCACCAACTTCTAAAAGGTGCGCGACTATCGAATTCATGCAGGTAGCGGCACTGACAGTTTGCATACGTTGATTTCAAAAGTGCTCACTTAATCGTGAACAGCCTTTACATGCATGCACGGAAGATAACTGGAAAGTGGTTTACAGCCACACCGATCTAAACTGACATCATAATGTGCACATTCACAACTTGAAATATGGTGGCATGAGGGCGCATTACAGTGAGATTCCACACAGGCTGGTGCAAGTTCTGTCGCGGCAGCTGTTACACGAGCTAGTACGGCAGCCTTCAAGGCATGTTACCAGGAGTGACTGGATTCCACACAGGCTGGTCCAAGTTCTGTCGCGGCGGCTGTTACGCGAGCTAGTACGGCAGCCTTCAAGGCATGTTACCAGGAGTGACTGGATTCCACACCAGGTTTGGCAGCAGGACCTGTCGTATGCTCCGTGCTACACTTTGTACTTCACCAGCGTGCTCTACATGGCTATTAACTAACTATGTATCCGCACAGGACGTNCGCTCCGTGCTACACTTTGTACTTCACCAGCGTGCTCTACATGGCTATTAACTAACTATGTATCCGCACAGGACGTCTCCATGTTGATTGTGCGTGCATGAGGTTCAAATTCACTGCAAAGGCTGAGAACCAGCAGAAAGTCAAATAATGTTGATGATGACACCTATTTAGATACTCTTCGAAGCTGTACTGAAGACTTGAAAACACTACCACATAAGGAAAAATATTAAAATTTGAGAATATTAGTGGCAGTTGTTTTTCCTGTTAGTAAAATGGTATAAGTTTAGTCTATGTACCAAGGGTCAATTTGTACCGTGAGTTTGAAATTTCTCAACAATGGTTTTATTTATGTGGATAATATATATATATAATAGAAAAAAAAAAAAATGAAATGTGAAGCGTATTAGCTATGGAGCAGCACCNATATATAATAATAAAAAAAAAAAAAATGAAGTGTGAAGCGTATTAGCTATGGAGCAGCACCGAAATGCAAGATCCCATAGAAAAGCAGGTGAGCAGTGACATTGTCAACTCGCACGTGTGAACAGCTGGTAATGAAACCTGCTCTAACAGCTGGGCTAACAGGTGTACTCACGTCGAGGTTGGCAAGCATGTCTCCCTGCGTGTGGCTGCGCAAGTGCAGCAGGTCGTCGATGGCGCTCTCGTCGCCNCACGCGCCCGCGGTACAACGCCTGGTCCTCCTCTGCCAGCGCCGGCACCAACTTCTCGTACACCAGCCTGCAGCATGCGCTCCCAGTTAGAGTCGCCACCTCACTGCCTGCCGGCCGCCCGTGGCGCTCACAACTATTACTGACACTGCCGACATGTCATGCCTTCAAACTACACATTACCAACACAAATATACTAGCAGATCATTTACTGATATTAACAGTCGCAATATGATATTACGTATTTGATAACTCGTGCTAACTACAGTTTTCAGCTTATTACCTCTAATACTCTCAATTCTTTATAGTGAAAATTAATTCAAATTTTATACACTGATGAACAAAAATTTAGGATGAAGTGGAGAAATTAACATAACAGCAGAACAAACAGACAGAATTAACTGAACGACCAATCAGAAAATTGCGTAGNATGAAGTGGAGAAATTAACATAACAGCAGAACAAACAGACAGAATTAACTGAACGACCAATCAGAAAATTGCGTAGAGTTTGCTACAGTAATTGGAGGTATTCTTTCAATTCATTTTAAGACATGCATAGTGAAAGCAATCAAATTTAATATTTAAAATCATAAAAAAAAAAACTTATTCTGAAAGAGGTATTTTGAGGTAGCACACAGAATATTATGTATTTCTATTCTGTAAGCAAGCAAGTTATTCTAACACTTGTGAGCCACTACTAACAGGGGAGCCCCCAAGAAAAGAGCCCGTCATCTATGTGTAGATTGGAAAATAGTTTTAACTATATAGATGCTAATAAATGCTGCAACCATGTTTGCTAGCTACAAACTGCTGTATCCTCCACAATCTGTGAAATTACATAAAAAAAGCAATTTTATAATAATCTAACAGTTAATTTTGTTAATTTCAGTAAATCTGGACATTAGATACACGTTTTATTGTGTATCTACATGGGCAGTATACACATTGGCGGTTTCTTTAAGTTTGCATTTTGTAAATATAGAAAAAGAAACCAATAAAGTAGAAATGCAACATTAGCATGTGTATCAAGTTAGCAACATATCTAGAGTGTATATTGTCCCACCATTCGTTGTTCAATGTACCATCATTGGTTAGGGTTTATATAGGGAATAGTGCTTACCCCATGTGTTCCAAATATAGAAGACTAGAAAAACTTCCAAATGGAGTTAAATACAACACTGCTACCGGCATTTACTAAATATCATCAGCTACGCTTTGTTTTATTAATATTCTAGTACAGTTTGTTCTAGTGTGGAGCAGGTGCTCAACTCCAAAGGAAAAAGTGAGTTTCCCATAGAAGCAAAGGTTCAATTTCACTACTCTCTAAAATTTACAAGTGCTAACAAATGCTATAGAACAAAATAATAAACGCTATGAAGTGCTAAAAAAATAATACTATTTTCTATCATCTATAAATATATGTTAAGTTTGTGCTATGTACAGTAAGGTTAGGTTGGAAGAGAGTTAGGGTAGATGTAGGTGATAAGCTTGTGGCCAGCGGTGTTAGATCTGCCCCGAGGCGCAAGCACTTACTGAGCCTTCTTAAGGTTCTCCATGGCCGGCTTCCATTGCTGCAGTTCAAACTGCAGCGAGCCCATGATCCACGCGACGTATGCCTGAGCCTCCAACTTGGTGCGCACGTCACACTTTTCGCTCTGCAACCAGCACACACACACGCTCCTTAGCATGCTCCGTGCAGCCACAAGCCACGCTATCTGCCCACAACTCGGTCGGGCAGCTAGCAGGCATTTCTCCTCGACACAGTACGCTCCCTCGTGTCGTGGATCACCGGGACCGCAGCTGGCGTAGTGGCTACAGCTATTGTCTACCACCAAGGGGGACTGGGTTCGATTCCCAGCAGGCACACTCCCACTTTTTCACACATGGTATTTGTGCCAGATGCTGCTGCTGGTTGGTGAGTTTTCTCAGGGATCTCCAGCTTCCCCTGCCCTTGCATTCTGCCGCTGCTCCATATTCATCTATCTTCACCTTTATTGACTTACAAGACCCTGTTGTTAAGAGCCAGCCAGCTAAACCTCTCCACACATGAACCATCACCAGGCCTGCCTCATCTCCAAACCAGAATTCATAGCCAATCACACACTGTAAGGTAGCGTAAACTGGGGTTACTTCGTACCTGCTGGAGTAACTTTGGGCCACTCAGAATGCTTGTTTTGGTGTCATCTGGTGAACGAATAGCAACACATTACCTCAGCAGATAACATTCAAAATTTAAAATAAATGGCTACAGTTTGCATATCCTTTGCCAAATTGAGCGAAAACAAAAATGTTAGTAGTTTAAAGTTACCCCAGCAGGTAGAAAGTTTAATGTAATGGTGTATGGTCCGCCGACCCTACCTGGCCATCTCAGCATAACTTTGTTCAAGTTGTCAGGGTAAGTGTGAGTGGAGAACATATTACCAACCACTGCAGACCCATAGCAAGCACAGGAACCATGTCCTCTCACATAGCCAGTTGTACTCCTCCACCTCCCCTCCGTATCCTGTCACGACCTCAAATATGTGATGGAGTGTGATGACTTCTTGGTTAGCCCTCCTGTGTGTGTTGGTGGAGGTCTAGTATCTCCCTTGTGTCCAACTTGGACTTTGAATGTGGCCGTAGTGAGACTGCAATTATGGTTCAGACTGTGATCATGGTGACCTGGACGGCCTCTGCATCACAGCCCGACAATAAAATCCTGATATGTGAACCACATCCATCTTTTATGAAGATTGTAGTGTGGATTTCTGTTCCATATTGGAGAAAGAGCAGCTGTGGTGGGCACTGGGTTCGTGTCCGAGATGGCACGTGACAAGGGGAAATACAGTAGCTCTTTACTTTGATGTCAATGATATTCAACATCTCTGTTGTAGTAATTAGGAGGCAGGGAAAGAAACCAACACTGGCTGTTGGCGAGACCGTGGATCCTATGTACTGGTGTGTGTGTTAGTGTTGTGTCCCCAAGGAGGCTCACTCCAGGGCCAGGGAGTCCGTGCCAGTAAACTACTAGACGCACTGGCTGTTGGCGAGACCGTGGATCCTATGATGACCACACACACAATCACAACACAGGGGTTCCTCCGAGTGACCAGGGCCAGGGAGTCCGTGCCAGTAAACTACCTAGACGCACTGGGTCTGAGGCCCGACACTGGTCCATGTACACTCTATCTGCCTAGAAAAATAATTTGGTGTTGTCAGTAGCGTGTTCAAAGCCCGGCTTGATGGAGACGTATCAAGCAGGGAGCATACATGGTCGAACACAATACATACAGGAAATGCTACATTTGGCAGACCGGACGGTTGTGCTGTACTGCGTATCAAACAAGACACGCCACCAATAACGCAGCAGAAGTGGGACGAGGTGCAGGCTAAATGCCCTCCACCTGGACTGCTGCCTACGAGGGCGTGGTGTATGCAGGATCCCTTCCTCGACACCACAGCACAGAGCCGGTAGCTCGCAGCAGAAGGAACTGAGTAGACAGACACCCCCAGCTGCTAGTCCTTGTTGACATGCGCCATACACTGACTCAAGGGATTCACTCCACATGCAGGCTCGCCCAACTGCATACGTGTCTCAGACTAGGTTACACGCTTCCGTGTTACCGAGTCTTACAAAGGTCATACCGCTGTTATATGTCTGACACTTCACTAGAGAAGTCGACGAGCTTCACCACAGTACTAAGTACCTGGCCTTCCTCACAGCAAACTTAGCCGTATCAGCTTACGTATGCGCATGCAGCTTGACTTGCGTAGCTACTGGATGCAACTTGTGATGTGCAAGGGAGAGTNCCAGCTGCTAGTCCTTGTTGACATGCGCCATACACTGACTCAAGGGATTCACTCCACATGCAGGCTCGCCCAACTGCATACGTGTCTCAGACTAGGTTACACGCTTCCGTGTTACCGAGTCTTACAAAGGTCATACCGCTGTTATATGTCTGACACTTCACTAGAGAAGTCGACGAGCTTCACCACAGTACTAAGTACCTGGCCTTCCTCACAGCAAACTTAGCCGTATCAGCTTACGTATGCGCATGCAGCTTGACTTGCGTAGCTACTGGATGCAACTTGTGATGTGCAAGGGAGAGTCGCAGTATTTCTGACACACACGTGAGGCTACATGCTAGTCAAGTGCAGCACCTCATTGTAACAACTATACAACTTCGAATGGAAGAACAAAGAGCTGCGACATGCAAGGGTACAAGTTACCAGTATCACAGTTGCTGGAAAACAGACTGTGGACATTTATCAATGCTACAGCAGCATTAGGGGAAGACATTACAAACTTCTGCACTCTAATTCACTCTCCTTCACTTCCAAATGCAACAGAGTTTTCTGATCTTATATTGGTTTAGTTTAACTGAATATTAATATAATTCTCAACATCTTTTTCAGGAATTCCATGGTAGAAATCAGTACCAAAAATGTGTGTGTTCTTTGCGGTTTAGTTTTGATACAGCTTGTGGAACCGATACACTTTCAATACAAATTCGATTAACTTCCTTGCGTCTCGAGGCAGAGGTTCAGTGCAAGATTATGTCTTGGCAATACCCTCTGGCACAGATTGTTTCCAACATAAGTAAGACCAAGGTCCGGAGGTCGCCTTCCTGATAATGCTATAAACTTAAATTGTTTTCTATAATTAATGGAAGCCAATATAGACAAACCAAAAAAGGGCAAATCTACACAAATGTTTTATCAATTGTGCAAGAAAATATTTTACCTGAGTGATGCGTTTCTGTTGAGATATTACTTATGCCTTAAGTTGTGTGTCACTGCAATGCAAGATATTTAACATATATGCATCAATCAAACAAAACATCACTTCACGTTGGTAAAAACATTCTTTACAATTGCTGGTACTTGGTTTTTTTCTTAAATTTGGCTTCCATTGTCTAAAAACCGTATTTAATGCTAGTTTATGTCCCATGTGCCTTCGAGTTAAAAAAGCTTAGTGTCCCGCACAACTAGAGAGGGTGAAGCAAGATTACTCTTTGCAGGTTATCGCCCACCGCTACTCTGCAGCCTATCCTGTAACGCAAGCTGCTATCTGGCTTGCCGCTCGAGACTGGAAGAGGCATCAAGAGCGTGGGGGAAGAAAGGCGGCAATCTCAACTGCTAGACATTGTATCTGACCGAGGAATGCTCCCTAGACATCTTGCAATCGTATGACACTACACCAGTTTGTGAATCATGTTGTGGATCGAGTGTTGTAGTGTTCATTCCCTGTTTACTTGGATGGTTGGCAAAACACAACCAGGAACATCATCATGGCCACTCCTCATTTCTATACTCGTTTACTCTGAGGTGATGTGTAAATTATATATAGTAAAACTCTTAAAATATTTCTGAGGGGGCTTGCAAAGGTTTTACTGTATCAAGTAGTTAGACTTCAGATTTGTGTAGTTAGAAACGTAAAGTAACAGGAGTATATGCAGGTGTGACACGCACGTGACTGTGAATGGTACAAAACTATTTACTATAAATTCAGCACACTATAGGATACACAGCCCATCGCACTAACACAATCTTACATTATTCTTTATTTAGCGTAATTCTTTTTACGCCCACATTGGAGCACTTGAGGGTATTAGCTAGAGATTTTGCTTTCAGCTTCCTCTTCTGCTTCCAAAACTTTTTCATTCTTTCCGACCTGACAGCCCGTTTTTTGTCAGTTAGGGTGTATTGTTTTCGTTCAAATGTTTTTAGTTTAAGCCTTGTGTCTCTGTTCTTCAGAATTTTCTTCTCTCCTCTGTTTTCAATTTGTTGCATTGTTATACCTAACTCTCCTAAATTATCCTGGCCTTCTTTGAGCTTTGACCCAATTGTTTTTTATTTTATTTTTCCAAAAGTAGTTGAATAGCTGTTTCATTAGTCTGGTTTCTGGCAATCTTGTGATGTGGCAGAAAAAGGCAACTCACCTTTTTCGCATTGTGTCTATTATTGACTCACTGCATTAGGCAACAATTTCCATTGTCCTATTTGATGTTTTTTGTTGATGATTGTTCTGATGATTCTTCTGTCTGCCTTCTGTAGTTCATCTGTTGTTGATTTGGTGTTCAACTTGAATAGTGTTTCGCTAGCGTAAGTTGCTTCAGGCTTAATAACGGAGCAGTAGTGTCTGAATTTGGCGTTCATCGAGAGAGATTTCTTATTGTAGGTTGGCCAGGTGATTCGTTGCGATTGTTTCAATGTAGTTCTGCTTTCTATCGAGACTTTCTCGTTTGAGTTCCAGGTTATAATTTCCCCCTGATACTTGAATTTATTTACAATCTTAATTTGTTTAGTTGGATGGCTGGTGTTTCAACCTTGAAGGTTGGCATCATTTCTGTTTTATCAAACAAAATTTGTAGTCCGACTTTTGCTGCTATTTTTTTGAGTTCTTCAATTTGAAGTTTAGCTTCTTCTACATTATTTGCAAGTAGCACAATTAAGCTTAATAGTTTTGCCAACCTTAATATTTGGCTGGCATTTCTTATTGTAAATAAAAGCAGATGGAGTGGAGCTGAAAGAGGTAGAGAATAATCTAGATAAGTGGGGAATATCCTGGCGAGACAGAGGGGGCAGCAGGAGATGCCTTTTATAGACGTGTGAAGGATCTGCAGTAGAACCGTGTAATACATGTAAGAAATGTCAGCCTTATATATGGGACAACTTTATAAGAAGATAATTTTGTATTGAAAAACATGATTGTGGGCCAAGAGAGGGTAGTTTACTAAGCAGGAAAATGTTCTAAGAGGGGATGCTGTAACAGGGTTCCACTGTATGCGTATTGTGGAAGAGAGAAGTGCCACGGAGATACCAACAGATCCTATACAGCACATATTACGAACCCACTGTGACATACAGAGTGGAGACGTGTATGCTTAGTAGACGACATACAGAGTGGAGACGTGTATACTTAGTAGTCGACATACAGAGTGGAGACGTGTATGCTTAGTAGACGACATACAGAGTGGAGACGTGTATGTTTAGTAGACATGACATTTGCAAGGAGAATGATGGTGGTAACAAGGTTGGTGGAGATTGTAGAGGNCGACGTGTATGTTTAGTAGACATGACATTTGCAAGGAGAATGATGGTGGTAACAAGGTTGGTGGAGATTGTAGAGGAAGTGAGGATGAGGTCGCGTGTGCACATCAAGGAACTGGGAAGTGAGAGGGTGATGAGGAAAGTGCTGGAGTTAAAGCAAAGTGGAAGACGGCTCCAAGGAAGACCAAAGAGAAGGACCAAGTGGCATAGACAGTGAGGAGGAGTAGCGATGAAATCTGGGAAACAGTGCAAGGGGCAAGTGTTGGAGGCAGAGAGCAAGATGGAAGTGATTAGCAAACTGACCTGGCCATAGTTGGAAACAGTCAATACAGTAATACAGTTAAACACTTTTATTTTATTCCAAGAGTCCAAGGAAATATGTGAAAAGCAGGAAAGTGTAAGAAGAGACAATGTCAAAAATGGGATATCCTACAACTGGAGTAATTAATAGCTGCAACAGGAGATACGGGAGTGGCTACAGGACAGTGCAGCAACAACTGCGATCACATTGCACTTGAAACTGAAAATGAAGAGACTTATGGAAGGATGCTACCCTATCTCAAGTGCGACACTAAATGAAATCGTACAAAGGAAAGGTAATGGATTGTGCTGGTGGGAAAGCCACTGCAAGACGCGACCAGATGGAAAACCCCGCCGGGCGCCGGGCTGGTATAGACAGAGGCACGGAACCTGTAGGGTGGCGACAGCCTCCAGGCTTGGGCATCGTCCCTGTTCACGGACGCACTCACCTCGCACAACTTCTGGAGCTGGGCTGCGTACGAGGCTGCCTTGCGCAGGCGCGACACCAGGTGGAACTTCTTGCGCGGTTCTGTGTTTGCCTCCTGCCTCAGCTGCATGGCGTAGCCCCACGCCCGCTCTGCCATCATCAGTGGGATGTGGATGTATCTGACCACACGCACAAACACAAAATATTAAGCCATTAACATTTATTTCCCTTTCACTGATACAAACACTACGCTGTTCGACCCAACACATCACACAGCATAAAACTTATACACAATATATTGAAAATTTTGCAAAATCATAAGGTAATATCATCTTTAACTACTTACTGGATAATGTGTCATTATTCTTTTAATCAATGTGTATAACAATAGCTTTACTCTTCATTTGAGTAAACCAAATTTTTTTNATAATGTGTCATTATTCTTTTAATCAATGTGTATAACAATAGCTTTACTCTTCATTTGAGTAAACCAAATTTTTTTAATGATTTCTCATTGTGCACGCGTAATTTGTGTGTGTGTGAGAGAGAGAGAGAGAGATAAGAATGTCTAAATTTTGGTCTAATATTTTGTAAAAGCTTATCAATTTAGTTTTATTCCACTATTTCATTCTGTGGTTTACCAGTTAATTTCATATTTTCATTAGTTTCCACCCCTGCCATGATCCTGTTTTCATTCCCTTCTCAGTATCCCCCACACACTACAACTAATATACTACATCGCGCAGACAAAATGTATACAGTTCACTTCGCAAGGAAGTGCCAGAAACACAAACATCAGAGGGTGCCAGCTGCACTGCAAGATGTGATGGAAGGTGCGCAGCAGCAGGCAGAGAGTCACGTTCCTAAACAGTGACTTAGAAAGTGTGGACAGTACCTAACTACATCATTATACTTGTAAACCCAACACCTCACTGTAGTAGTACAACAAAGTTCAAACTGTCTACATATTTCATCCCTGCGTACACTATTCCGGCTAGGATTTCGACAGCCAGCGAGTGGTAACATGAACACACTGTATCCAAGCTCCTGTATCAGCTGATGCGTGAACCAATGGAAATGTGTATTCAGTTAGGTCTTCTACCAACAGTAACAATGCACAACAAACCATGGAAAAATACATGAACAAGAAGGTGTTCTTAGCATACTTGGGAAAGTTAACAAAATAATCTAACCGATAAAAGTTAAAGTTAGAGTATGAAAACCTTAACTGATTAAAGTTAGAAGTTAATATCCACGCAAATTAACTTATTAAAGTTGAAGTTAAAACAAAATTAACTGATTAAAATCAAAAGTAAAAGATCATTGAAAATTGTACAGTTACAATAAAGTCTCAAAAAAGTTTCCGTCAATTTTTATACAAAACATAAAAAAAAAATTACACTTTACAGTTTCAGGAAAAAATTACCACAACTTGGTTGCTGGATGGTGGATCAGATAGGCCTACTTATCAAAATGATGAATTAACAGTATTCTACAAAACCATTTGAAATAAAACTTCTAAAATAATCTCTTAGGCCCATTCTACAATGACACACATGAACACCGATCACAAAAGCGGAGAACTTAACACACTCAGTGTTCAATTACAACAGGACGCATGCGGACACGGATAACGTACAGATACACGCAAGAAAACTCTTCAATTTCCGTGAATCCGTGTGGCCAATAGGAATAGAGTNCAGTGTTCAATTACAACAGGACGCATGCGGACACGGATAACGTACAGATACACGCAAGAAAACTCTTCAATTTCCGTGAATCCGTGTGGCCAATAGGAATAGAGTATTTGGTTCGTTGATATTCATTTGCGTGGCCATTGTGGTATACACTGCAACAAGTGCATGTATTTGCTATGGCGAATATTTTGTTTTAATACGGAAGTGCATATGGTTTGGTAATANATAATGTGTCATTATTCTTTTAATCAATGTGTATAACAATAGCTTTACTCTTCATTTGAGTAAACCAAATTTTTTTTAATGATTTCTCATTGTGCACGCGTAATTTGTGTGTGTGTGAGAGAGAGAGAGAGAGAGAGATAAGAATGTCTAAATTTTGGTCTAATATTTTGTAAAAGCTTATCAATTTAGTTTTATTCCACTATTTCATTCTGTGGTTTACCAGTTAATTTCATATTTTCATTAGTTTCCACGCCCTGCCATGATCCTGTTTTCATTCCCTTCTCAGTATCCCCCACACACAACAACTAATATACTACATCGCGCAGACAAAATGTATAAAGTTCACTTCGCAAGGAAGTGCCAGAAACACAAACATCAGAGGGTGCCAGCTGCACTGCAAGATGTGATGGAAGGTGCGCAGCAGCAGGCAGAGAGTCACGTTCCTAAACAGTGACTTAGAAAGTGTGGACAGTACCTAACTACATCATTATACTTGTAAACCCAACACCTCACTGTAGTAGTACAACAAAGTTCAAACTGTCTACATATTTCATCCCTGCGTACACTATTCCGGCTAGGATTTCGACAGCCAGCGAGTGGTAACATGAACACACTGTATCCAAGCTCCTGTATCAGCTGATGCGTGAACCAATGGAAATGTGTATTCGGTTAGGTCTTCTACCAACAGTAACAATGCACAACAAACCATGGAAAAATACATGAACAAGAAGGTGTTCTTAGCATACTTGGGAAAGTTAACAAAATAATCTAACCGATAAAAGTTAAAGTTAGAGTATGAAAACCTTAACTGATTAAAGTTAGAAGTTAATATCCACGCAAATTAACTTATTAAAGTTGAAGTTAAAACAAAATTAACTGATTAAAATCAAAAGTAAAAGATCATTGAAAATTGTACAGTTACAATAAAGTCTCAAAAAAGTTTCCATCAATTTTTATACAAAACATAAAAAAAAAAATTACACTTTACAGTTTTAGGAAAAAATTACCACAACTTGGTTGCTGGATGGTGGATCAGATAGGCCTACTTATCAAAATGATGAATTAACAGTATTCTACAAAACCATTTGAAATAAAACTTCTAAAATAATCTCTTAGGCCCATTCTACAATGACACACATGAACACCGATCACAAAAGCGGAGAACTTAACACACTCTGTGTTCAATTACAACAGGATGCATGCGGACACGGATAACGTACAGATACACGTAAGAAAACTGAGCAAATCCCAACTCTTCAATTTCCGTGAATCCGTGTGGCCAATAGGAATAGAGTATTTGGTTCGTTGATATTCATTTGCGTGGCCATTGTGGTACACACTGCAACAAGTGCATGTATTTGCTATGGCGAATATTTTGTTTTAATACGGAAGTGCATATGGTTTGGTAATAGTATTCATGCAGTTGTAATGTTCCGGCCTTATTTATTATATTACTGCCTCACAGTTGGATTGCCATATTGTAATGTGGTCGCGGCTCGTTAAACCATATTTATAATATCGAGCCCCTCAGTATGCGCCATCTTGTAACGTTGCGGACTTGTTACACTTCCGAATGTTTACGTTGCCACGGCTACGTTGCCACGACTTGCTCATAGGTAGAATACGAAACTCAGTACCAGGTGACGCCAATTAATTAAAAAGAAGAAGTTCCAGATTAGTTTGCTTTATACTTTATTTATCATTGNAAGTTCCATATTAGTTTGCTTTATACTTTATTTATCATTGAAGTTTCACAGTTCACAGAGTACGAACTTTCACAATTAATTATACCAGTGCAGAAAACAGCGCCACAGTCGTTTACAGTTTATTAATGTCTCAAACTTGCATCGCAAGACTAAGTTACGAAGGCAGGAGGGATGTTCGTTCCCTCCTGGCACCCTAACGACCCACGCCCTTTTGGACTGGTGCATCTTCTCACGCCCGATGTGTCTTCTTCGACGGTTGGTTACTTTGTTCCTCTAGGCGATAGGCACCACCAATATATATTAGGCAGGCCTATCCCCCCCTTCTCCTAAGATAAGCGCATGGCATCCGGCATCTGCCAGTAGCGTCATCCAAAACTACGCTGTGTCCCGCGCTCTCAAGATGTTATCGTACCGCAACTGCGTCGCAGGAAACTAAAACTGTTGACACCGTCCACTTCCAAAGAACCGAACGTCACAATGCAGCCGGAAAGTTTCTGTATAATGCTGACGCATAACCAAAACAACAACTTTCAAAACGAGACAGTAAACAGACTCCTGTTACAACGTAAACAGCAGATGTCCGTCCGATAACCTACAAAAGCACACGTCTGCTCGATAAACAAACTATCATGGGAAACGAACCACCGCGGCTTTAACTTGAAACCTGATAAAATATTACGAAGCTTAAGCTAAATACACACGAAAGAATTTTACACCCGTGTCCCGAAAAATTAAGAATATTGCGTCATTACACAGTGTTCAACACTGTAAAAATAAAAAAAGTGAGATGTGTACATTATAAAACTTATATAGGTAATTTGCAACAATTAAGTATTTTTTATTTAGTAAGTTGCAAGACCGTTTCTCTGCATTGTAGAATACTAAAACATTCACCCTTAATCTTNTAAGTATTTTTTATTTAGTAAGTTGCAAGACCGTTTCTCTGCATTGTAGAATACTAAAACATTCACCCTTAATCTTAAACTCATTCCATTTACGTTGTAACGATACACGTGAAGGTATTGAAGGCTGGAAATTACCACTCGGTTAGCTCATTGGGTAGAAGCATGAAATTCTTTAAAAAAGGCACCANAAGGTATTGAAGGCTGGAAATTACCACTCGGTTAGCTCATTGGGTAGAAGCATGAAATTCTTTAAAAAAGGCACCAATGAAATAATGTCAAGTTCCGGTTTATTTGTCCTTCCTTTTATTTATCAGGAAGATGTCATAGTTCACAAAGAGTTCAGGTATGCCGAGTACGAACAGATTCACAGATACACAGACAAAGTAGAGAGCAGTGCCACCGTCGTTATTTAAGTGTTCTCGTCTTAAAAAACTGGCATCGCCCGAGTAACTAGCGAGCTCCCACACCGGCGGAGAAATAACGAGTAGGATTAAGTTGCCGGTGTGGGGGCTATTGCCACACTCGACGCGGCCTTGGCACTGGTTGCTTGTTGTCGACTGTTCAGCCATTGTCAGTTATCTCTCTCTCCTGGGTGATAGGCACTCGGTATATTACTTCGCTGCGTGCCTACCGCCACTCCTTGCCGCAAACAAAAGCATGGCGTAGGCCGGTCTCTCTTTTCCACGCTATTCCAAACTGCGTAGCCCCCTTAACTGCGCCGTCAGTTAAAGATAATCAGACTTTTAGAACTAAACCTGATGACGCAGTTGGAAAGTTTCTCATCTAATGATGACGTTTACCGAAAACTACGACTTTCGAAAAGGCAACCCGATACCTGATAAACTAACTCCCTCTGCTTTAATTTCAAACCCGATAACAAATTACGACGCCTGGCAAAGCGAAAGAAAATGAACCGCATCGAAATATGCACGCCGCATGAGGAACATCAACTGTGCAACTGTGATTTTTGTGTAGTGAGAGATTGCATTGATAGANGAAATATGCACGCCGCATGAGGAACATCAACTGTGCAACTGTGATTTTTGTGTAGTGAGAGATTGCATTGATAGATAGCGATGGCGGTACCTCGCCTACCTCACAATCGCGTTGCATGTGACTAACGATGATCTTAGATTCAGTACATAACGTCAGTGTATCAATCTGTGTATCGTGGTGTGCTACTTGTTGGCCGTCAAATATGTTGCGTGTTTTAAAGAAGTTTGTCAAGATATTGATGGTATTGGCATATACTTCATTATCTTCTGTCTCCAGGCGATTGCAAAGTTAACTAACGTTAGTTTTAATCGTTAACCAGATACTAACTATTAAAAGTTGAAAGTCAACTAAGTTTTAAAATTAACTAATAAGTTAAACATTATACTCTTTTTTAACAATTAATTTTTATCGTTAATTTTTTAAATTGTTAATCCCAAATATGGTTCTTAGACACATTACGAGAGTACATATTTTATTTTACGTGGTCATAAAACATCTCTTATTAATGTGACAAACTAAACTTAGTGCAGAAAGAGTAATGTGAAAATGCAACTTGAACAGTGAGTTTCACCTTGCTTCCCTCTCTACTAGAGCCATAAGACTAGTGCTTACGCTGAGATATGCTTGATATTAACTCAACAAAGTTGCACGACTGTCGCAGACCCTGTGACATTCATTTGAAGCAATGTATTTCAAACTTGAACCTATTTGATTCAGTACGAAACATAAAGTTGACTTTTAAACAAGATCGGATACAGCAGCGACTGTGCTGCTATGTTAGAAAGCATGCCCCCGAGACACGCACTGCCACAAGAAATTGTTTTGGATGCGCAAAAAAAAAATCAATGAATGAATGCGTGCAGTTTTACATTTACCACTCTCATGATGGGCTTGCCTTTAACCAGTGGCACTGGACAGGGCCCTTCCCCCAACCTGGTACTTACAGAGTCTTGTTACTGTATCATACTGATAAAACTAAGTGGGGCATACATGCATAATTATATTACTATTCCATGCCATATATTTTAAAACAAAATTATTTTCAGGCAGCAAAAGCCGAAAATAACTTGGCGAATGTTATTGGTGAGTAGAGTAGTTTGTTGGTGACTGCGGTGCTACTCGTATGTGAGAGCGGCAATCCGACTACACCTGTGTGCAGAGCTGACGCTACACGCCACATTCAACTGCATAATACTTTATTATTATGAATGAACGTGCGCTGTCTGACAATTTCCTGAATACCTAATATTTGCAGGCTTGATGCCAACTTTGCTGTCTATAATAAATGACGCAGCTCCACAGTTTTGTGTCGCGATGTACGACCTCCGGTGCTGGAAGTGTACAATATACGACATGCACATGCAGGTTACAGTAGTGAGCAAGTGTTTCCTTGCGCAATTACACCCCACAAGAGTGATGTATTAGGCCTTGCTGAAAGTAAAATTGTATTTCTTAGCCTGCATGCATATACATTTTTGAGTTCTGCCTGAAGCCTGAATTCAAACACATTTCTTTCTGTACTTTTATGCTCCCACATTAATATTCCTTGACATATATTTTAATTTTATGAATACTTTCCTATTTCCACAACATAGCTATTTTTGGGACAGAAGTTCATTCGTACCTAGAGTAAGATTTGTTTATCAGCACAATGACATATTGAGGAGCTGATGACAGCATGTATAATACAGCTGTAACTTGACCCAACAGCTGATGGTGGAGGATACATAAGGCAAAAAAAACCACTTTTGCAGGATTGCCGAAATGTTGCGTTGGTAGCTGTGATGGAGTGTAGACGAGGGGTGAGGTACTGTCGTCGGTGTCTTACTTCTCGTCCTTGAGCATGGCCTCGGTGATGACTTTCTTCTTGAAGTGGCGCTTGTCGCCCTGCGTGACGTGCAGGACCTTGCGCAGCCTCCGCAGACGGCGCGAGCAGTAGCCCCTGCACCACACAACAACACCCACTCAGCCAGCGCAAGCAACAGTTTGCTGCACAAGTGTAACACTGCCTTACATCTGTCCTCACTTCCCACTCAGCATTGCTGCTCTCATATGCCAAGCGTTCTGGACACTAGCAAAACTCATGCATTGTTTATTTACTCATTTTTAATTAGACTGACCTCATTTTTTTTGTAGGTATGTCTGGACTTATGATGAACACCTATTCTAGCAAGCCAACCAATCAAATGTCCTGAATAAATTCACCAAAAACCTAGTATACTAATGTGTCAAACAGTAACAAAAAAAGTGCAAATTTTTTTTTTTAAACCTTAAATGTACCTACTCAAAAGCTTGTCTGTGATTATCTCGGGTTCAAATTTATTATATTTTGACCCACAGATTACAAAATTTAAGAATTATTTTTTAGTTATTTAATATATGTTAACTTTGTCTGTAATAATTATGTTCCATTGCTGTGTTTACCTACTGTACTTACACAATTTAATTTTGGTTATGATATTACGTATTTGCCAGTTTCTGCCTCTTTAACAGTTTTATTTGGTGAACAGGCAAACAAAATATAAATAAACAAGTCGTACAATCACAACTGCTAGTGGCTCGTATGAAATCACATTTAACAGTTGTGCAACTCTCTCACCGACTATCTGTATCTAACAATAAATAAACCAAAATGGCAATAACTTGCAAAAATGCCTGACTGCACGAGTTAACATTATTACATCCAAAAAAACATCAGTAACTTTAATTTGAAAGTCGGCATGCACGACTGTCAGAGGCGTGGAAGCTGCAGAAGGCTGCCTTCTCAGTAACAGCAAGCTGAAGGAGCAGTTTACATTTCTGTTCCTACTTCACGGAGAACAAGCTCAGGCAACAGACAGCTCTAGTAAAGAGTAAGTACTGTGTTTTTAACTTGTAACTCCGGTGTGAAAAGTTTGACATTTAACCACACTTATTAGTACAGAACTTGCTACATTTAGTTTGAAACACTGCACAAAGTTCTGAAATAGCTAAACAAGAGATGTAATATGCGTAATTTATGTGACTGTACCAACAACTACGCTATCTAACACTGTACGTACACTCAACAAATACGGCAGACTTCAGTTACGAAATAATTCCAAGTTCAACTTCCAGTTGCTTCATGCAGATAGCTGACAATGACAGCTGAGAAAAGTTTGAGTGTTGTAGCAAACAATTCGTAACCTAAGTACGTACGGTGTTTCTGAATCACATTGCGGTGGATAAACATTACAACACATGTATGAATCAAGGGTTCTGTCTGCTCGCAGCTGTTTCCTGTGTTTGACAGCTTGAAATGTGTGAGCTATTACAGCTGATTCTTGCTCACTTGCTAATGGCCTCACCACCTCTACGTGCAAGCTGCTCGACACGAGTGTGGTCTCTCCGTCTGCGACTTGCCTCGGCGTCACCAAGTGGCCACCCAATACTTTCATGGAACATTCATAAGGTGTGTCTAAAGAGAACTATGAAGCTTTTGTAGGCCTATAGAATATTTTGCAGCTAAAACTGATAATGAAAATGCAAGTTTATAAAGTTTCACTATCAAAAAAAATTCTTGAAATTGAAATGACAACTTGAAACTTGTTTTTCGGGACCAAACGTTTCTTCCAATCATTTTTTAATGATGTGTTTTGTAACAAACTTCAACAAAGCACTTTATGCACCAGCCAGACATGGTGCACATAACCTGCATAGCACAAAGAAGTAAAAACCAGTATTTGAGATAGCAACGTCCACAACTAGTGTTTGGCGTGACTTACTTGCCATTAATTGCGGGGCTTGGCGTTAAGATGATCATCTCTGAGTATCTTACACCAAGTTTTTAACGCCGGCCAACGAGAGTGTGAAACGTCATAAAAACTGCTGTAGCCAAATTACGTGGATTAAAATTTTTGTGTTGGAAAAATTACTTCCTGTTCATTTGCTGTTTCTAACTGGCGAGGCAAGGGTTTTTTCTTTCACGTTATCGCTGATTGTAGACGGGCAGTTTTGCTTGTTATGCTTGGTAAGTAATGTTATTTAAGCCAAGTCCATTGTGGATGGGGCGTAACGCTACTGACACACATCATGCAGTCCAGTCCAGGATGTGGGACTGACTCAGTTACCCACTGTGCCTGCGCTTGCGTACGTACAAGTACACATTACGTGAGCCATGCTGACACATTCACTTACACAGTTAGCTAGCGACCTGCTCAGTTTGTCACACTTCATTCCTGATGTGCGTACTTTCATTATGTGTAAAATATAACATTGCCATGACCTAACAACTGTCATCTGTTTAAACTGTAAGCTGACGTTGCCTAAGAAACAACGACTAAGTGACATTACACACACATTTCCATATCCAGGCAAAATTACTGTCCTCAGACATCATTTCTTATGGATTACTTCGCAGATTACAAACAAGATAGCCATTTCAATACGAAAAATACCACCTGTGTTCAATAGTTACCCATGTTTCACTTAGGCTGTATACTTCCTTACACAACATGCTACATACTATTGCAATGTTCCTTACGCTAATGTCCATAAAAAAATAAACGGAAGTAGGTAATTTAGTACCAAATTGAGCAAGGTGGCAGACTTCACACACATAACTCTCATTCTGGAGGAACTGAGTTCAATTCCTGGTCCTACCATTGTGATTCAAGTCTTATGATATTGTCCTGAGTAACCCACCTCTGCAGCTCTCCACACACACAGCCAGCTGTTCCATTCACTATTCCCCTGCACATTTCTACTATTGCATTACAGTCTGTTTGTTCCAGTGCGCTGATTATCCACTCAGTTATACACTGGTTTGGAACTGCTCAAACTGAATGTGAGCACCATATCTGTATCTCGTAGACTGACGATAGTAACTTGTTTTGACATTTGGTACAGTAAAAACTGAAGTTGACGTAGGAAGACAAGTGAGGGTACACACCTGTATCTCTGGTAGTCGCTGTGTCGCAGCCCATGCTGTTGCTGGGCGTCCTTGATGATCTTCAGGACTGGCCGCAGATAAGGAACGCACTACGCAACCAACAAGTCACAACTCTATCAAGACATAGATACATGTTGGCAATCGGCTGCGGCCTGGTGAAGGACGTATTTGTATGCGGAAGGTTAACATCAATGAAGCGCTTCAGGCAACACCGGCTGGCACATGTAAAGCGATACAGCCTGTTACACACAAACTTGTGAACTCATTTGCGGGGTTCCTGTCATACTGTTAGAACTATGGACTTTAAGCGGTGACCCTACCATTTAATTGGACGTAACAAAAGTAAACAAAGTCTCTTTAACGCCTTGTACGATAACCATTTTGGTAATTATTCAGAATAGGGGCTTTTCTGAAGATGCCCTAGACCCACAAAAATTGCATAAATGGGTTCTGCAGAGCTTACCTTGTTTATATTGAGGAGGGCGTAATGGTAAAATAAGTAGAACGTACTAAATAAAATAGATAAAGGTACGAGCAGTTTGTCTGCTTTGTTTACGTCGGACACCATGATGTTTGGTGGAGTAATGCTGTAGTAACGTAAAGAAATGTGCATCTCGCCGTCACCTTATTGGCTGTGGATGTGTAGACGTCACTGTATGTTAGTTGCAGTTTAGATGCGAGGCAGTGCGGTTCGTGGCGAGTGGTGTGTGTGTGTGTGTTGCGCACGTCCGAATCCGATTGTGCGAAGGTTTGTGATTTACAAATGGAGGATGCAAGAACGAGTGCTTCTGTGCGTAATATTCAGCTATGTGGCAGGTGATACTTGGACGTTTTGGTAGATCATGGTGTTTTGTCGAGTGAGGTAAGGTGCACGACAGTTGAACTGGCCGAGGACAGTGGAATTGTACCCACCACCTACCTAGGCGATTTAATTCATATACTTCTGGTGTGTTTTACAGTTACTTTAAAAGCCTTAAATACTAGATTAGACTAAAATCGTTGGTTAGATTAAAACCCTACAATCCTTAGTTACATAAAAAACCTATGGTAATTATGCAGTTATGGGGCTTTTCTGAACGAAACGTCCTAGACCAACAAAAGTAGCATTAATGGATTCTGCACAGTTTACCTTGTTCATATTTAAGAGGACGTAATGTTAAAATAAGTAGAACGTATCAAATAAAATAGTTAAAAGTACGAGCAGCCCGCCAATTGTTTACGCCGGATGCCATGATATTTGGTGACATCATGATTTCTGCCGTCAGCTTATTGGCTCGTGGTGAAAACATAATGATACCTGCAGTCACCTTATTGGCTTTGGTGAAAACATAATGATACCTGCTGTCACCTTATTGGCTTTGGTGAAAACATCATGATACCTGCCGTCACCTTATTGGCTTGTGGGAATTTTTGAACAGCCGTTGGGCATAGTAGCAGTTGAGTCGTTGCCGGGGTGACTTGTGGCGTCCTAATCTGACTGATTTAAAAACGGAGAAAGGAAGAACCAGTGCTTCAGTGCGTAATATTCGCTTATGTGGCATTTTAGTAGATCATGGTGTTTCGTCGAGTGAGGTAAGGTTGAATTGGCCGAAGACCCGCCGCCTACCTAAGTGAGTTAATTGATATTCTTCCGTTGTGTTTTACGGTTCCTTTAAATCCCTAACATCCTAGATTTGACTAAATTCGTAGATTAGTTTAAAACCCTAAAATCCAAGGTTAGTTAAAAACCCTACAATCCTAGGGTAGTTTAAAAATGTAAAATAGTGATTCACTCATTGTGGGGTATGTTCTGTTAGGTGGGCATATATTACGGAATTAGTCATTCGTTAATGACCCTAGTATATTTGTGTTCTGCGTAATTAGTAGAGTGGAAATATACCAATTTTTCGGTTTTTTTTTTTTACCGAAAACCCCGTAAACTGCATAATTACCAAAACCTACAATTCTAGGTTAGATTAAAAACATAAAATAGTGATTCGCTCATCGTGGAGTTAGGTTCAGTTATTTTAGGTGGGCACATATTACGAAATTGCGTGGACAAATATTAAATTGAGGTTTATTTGTATTTTTTGTGGGTGTATTTTTAGTGATTTTACCCCACGATTTCCCTGATTTTCATAGCCCTCCCCACTATCGTATTTATGGTTTGTATTGGTAATACGTTAATGCCCCTAGTATATTCGTGTTCTGTGTAATTAGTAGAGTGGAAATATACTACTTTCCGTCCTTTTTTCTTTTATTTTCAGAAAAGTCCCTATTCTATACAATTACCTAATAAAGCAACCTACATTTTGAAATACACAAAGAAGAAGTAGAGTGGACATTTAGCCAAGGGGCTGAACAGGGGGTGAGGTACAAACATTAGGAAGTTCCAGAGGCTATGTAGGCGGACAGAAAGGGGAAGGCAATCCATCCTGATAAGATGCTGTGAGGGAGTGGAATGTGTTGCAGGAGTTGGTGATGAAGGGACTGAAGAGAGAAAAGGAATGACGAATGGAAGCGCTTATCACCGGACGATAGCCCAGTTGCAAGTTGGAAATTATTATTGCCACCAGACGTGATACCAAGATACCTTTTTGAGGTTATGTAAGAAAAACATATGGCTTTCGATGTGTGTTGGAAATGCACGAAGAACCGCTTATGTTTGCACATTGGAAAAGGATACTTTCTACTGTAAATATAGGCTGTACATCGGCTTCGTTCGCTGCGGTGTTCACTACGTCTTCTATAGTTTCCTGCTTCGCTTCCACAGCATCATCTTCTTTGACCACCATTTTGATATTTCTTAATGTCTCGTTACAAACTCAACACTTTTAGGATACGATCAACTTCACAAACTTATGTTTTAATAAGAAAACCTGAGTTCTTTTGTTGTTGACTAACTTGGAAAATACTACTGCGCATGTAACGTCTATAGACGCAACGCACAACTTGCAGTAAGCAACTACGCGAACAGTTGAGCAACGTGGAGCGTGTATCGCCCACTGTCAGAGTCAACCAACGACAAATAAGAAAAATAAAACAAAAGCAATACGATATCAAACATTTACTTTTTTTTAAAAATCGTTTCCATTGCATAATATAACCGCGTAACAAAGGCTTGTAATATTCAAAGAAAAATTATTTATTATAGCACAAACACGTCCGGACTAATGACAATAAGATACTATATTGTTGTTCGGAGCATATATTTTCCATGAATATGTTAACAGCTGTCCGCTGTTAAAAAGGTTTCAAACATTTTTACAGCAAAAGATTTTTCATAGAAGTTGATTTATATTTATAGTTTTAAGATGAAGTATTCTACAAGAATAATTGGTTATGTTGGCCTCCCTCGTCTCCATGGCAACGTACACAAGTGGCTCGTGACTGCCGTCACGCTGTGTTGCGCTGTTGACGTCTCCAGTTGGAGGAAGGAAGTGTGTTGGTGTGGATCACAGTTCGGGTCTCGTCTTGTCGAGATGCGTGCGACACCGCGGGGGACATGCGTGGTATGATGGTGGAGAACAATGGGCAGGACTCGGAGCCTGAGCGTGTCTTTTAGTGTTTGCGTGTTGTACCTGTGCATCAGTGTCACCTATGCCTCTGGAGAAAATCAAGTTGGTGAGTACTGCCAAGCTATATTTTCACTTCTGACAGCGCTGCGTTTGTGCTTTACATAATGTGCGTTTTGAAGTGTTCTCTGAAAGGAGAAACCCTGTCGTTTATATTTGTGTGTGACGTGTGTTGAAGTGTGCATATATCGGCGACTATTAAGAACGCGACGTCACGCATTTGTTACGTACACATTTATTGCTAATTTTAGTAATTTGGAAAATGAATGGTTAGTAAACGTAACGGAATCCGACGTGCCAGCTTTGTGGGCGTTGTTATATGTTTTCCTTGACGTCGAAACACGCGGCGGTTGGGCAGGAAACATACAGGATCTACGTGAGCGTGTAAGTGCGAGTGACGTGTTTGAAACTACGAGCCATATGCTCTCTCTGCGAGGGCGGATGGCAGTCGCCCCAGTGTGGTGATATCCCTCCCACAGAGCTCCACTCGTATAACCCTGGCTTGGCACGTGGGAGGAACTACAGGTTATTGCAGGCTATGCGTTGCCCCGCAAGGAAGACTGCGTGGTGCACATCCTGTCCGCACGCATGCGTGTATTTTTCAGGAACGAGGGGGGCTTTGACCCTCCTTAACGCAGGCCGCTGATGAACACAGTCTTGTGCGCGGATAAATGTAAGCAGACTTAGGTGGAATGTGCGAGGTACATTCTTGTTTGGTTTGTGGGTTCTCTTGCCGTGGCGCAACTTCAAGTGAAATTGCTCCAATTGACGACATCGCCAGCGATGACGTAGCGTGCCACCTTTCACCTCTCACTCGACAACTCGTGTTCAGTTGCCGGCTGAAGTAGGCTACCTCCGAGTACGATCCGCAAGACACCACCACCTTCAGTCACGTCCTTCGCGATCCATCATCAAGGGTGGGAGGGTCAGGGGAAGGGTTATGTGGAGAGTTTGGCACCCCTGATGCTGACTAATATGCCCCTTCCCAAAATTTAGTTTTTTAAAACAAATGTTTATACACGCGTATTATTTATTATCCACTCGTTTTACCCAAAATCTATTCCTCTTAAAAAATACCATATAATTTAGTGACCTTCAGTTTCATTGAATACACGTGAAGTATGGAAAGCAGTCATATAGTTCGTCTCAAGAACGAGTGCATTTTTTTTTACAGTTGTGAAGCCAGTATTGTTTACAGTTGTTTACATGAATACAGCAGTGTTTCCCTCCACCACACATCATGTTTACATAAACACACTCAGCTGACTGTCAACCTGCCCAGTACGTCAACAGAAAATATTCTGACATGGAAATAACTGTACACGATAGACTAATTTCAGTACTGTCAAAATGCACTCGTTCGTGAGTCAGACTAATCTAGTGTAAAATTAATGGATAGGAAGTAACATGTGTGCATACACACCTGTTTTAAAAACTGCGTATTAACCGGCACCGGGGCGTCAAATCCTGTACACGACCTTGCCCCATGCAAAACGCAATGGAGGAAGGTTTGTGGTAGTGACGTAGGGTGGGGGCGAGCCCCTGTGCAGCACATGGTCCACGAGTCTCTCAGCGGTGCACTGGCCAGCACAAGCAGCTACAGGGACCTGGGCATAACTACTTGTGGTTGCTTCGCGGTACGAGCCAGCCACGTTATCAAGTTGCACCACGGTAGAACACGCTAAACGTTGTATTTGCCCATCGCCGTCATGTTGGAAATAATCGCATGTGTCCACGTCATGTGCTCATGTACCGTGCTGAGGAACACTTTGGCCGGCATCGCACTCTCTGTCGCGACCATAGCAGAGTGGCTTAGCCGAGGTACTGTCTCCTTTCTGACAGCATTTTCAAGTATGTACTTAGCAGAACGTTTGTTTCAACACGCGCAAGTTTAATGTGATGCAGGTTATTTGTTTTTTTTTTTTTAAATTCACTTAAAGATACTGCCTATGTTGCACAAAATGAATCACAGTTGCACGTGGTAAAATATGACATTTTCTTAAAATAATGAGCAAATATTTAATTAGATTTCTAAAAGTGTGATTTAATTCAGTTGCTCTTTTTTCCATTTAAAGAAAGGGGCCACGGTTAGCCTGCCCGCTTTGCACCACGACGAACCGGGTTCAATCCCCGGCCGGTTCACTCCCGGATTTTCGCATGTGGGAACCGTGCCGGACGATGTCGCTGGTTGGCGGGTTTTCTCAGGGATATCCAGTTTTCCCCGCCCTTGCATTCCAGCGCTGCTCTATGCTCATCTCAATCACCCTCATCGGCTCTCAAGACCTCGCTGTTAAGAGCCGCCCAACTCTCTTCACTCATTCACACAATTAAAAACATCATTAAACACTGTTAAGAGTTAACATTTATACACGGTTTCATATAATGACATGTCTGTCCCCACCAGTGTCGTATTGTACAATAGCCAGCCTAAATAGTATCGAAGTAACAGTTATTGGTGACAGCGACGCGAATGGCTGATGGAGGAGGTCTGTAAGACCGTGTCTCTATTTAAAGAGTTTCTTCTAGAGAGTACTGCCCGCACAACCTGGCGAGAACACTGCTTCGCTCTCTCTCTGCGCTCTCTCCGACCAACTGAGACTACCCGAGAGCGTTCTCTCTGACGTCACAATGACGCGGTCACGAGAGCTACAGCGCAAGAGAGAGCTATGGGCCACTTGACACACGGACTAAAGACGAGGTACACCGAGATTTTTCGTCTTCTGCGCATGTACCCAACATTGACCTACCTCACACCAATTCACTGTCAGTCACTTGGTAAACAGCGCTGGACATGTTTGTTTGTACCTTCATTACAAAAGACAAGCTCTTTTATATGAACTACCAACGTTAATTTGTTCATAATGCATTAAAAACTGGTTATCGGACGTATACAAACGTGTCAAAGCACTTGTCTACATAAGCAGTTTTCTAACCTGAAGTCGTTTATGAAAGCCGTATTGACAATGTAATGTTGGGGCATGGAGACTGGTTTAGCGCAGCTAGCGTGATCACTCTACTGTTGAAATGCTGTAGCTGACACGTTCTCTGCACGGACGCAGCAGTTGGCAAACTCGCGCCAAGTGCTGGTTCCGTTGCTCCGCGCGCGCACGACTGCAGTGGCGAACGGAACAGCTGCTGTGCGAGTGCTTTAGGAGCGTTGTTTGTAAACAAACGTGGAGGCTCTTGGACGAATCAGCATTGTTTTCTCCTGGATATCCATGAGGCAGTGTAGCGACCCACGTGCCGACTCTGCGATCTCGACTCGTGAAGCAGGTCCTTGGAGACGTACTAGAGCTCTGGGCAGAATGTCGACTCAGTTCGCTTGTCCTTCGCACGTAGTTGGTGATGCAGGGTGACTACGGCAAGGGCAAGGCTCGTTTCACACGAGCGGCAACTCTGCGGAGCGTCTTTCAGGCGACGCGGTGGTTTGCAAGCGGACGCACTGCGGAAGACCCGCGGAAGGCAGCACGTTGTGGTCGAGCTACCAGGCGCCATGGACGATCGTCACCGTGCGGTACTCGCATACAAGATACTGCGATTGTCGGAAAGGAAGTACAACTATAGAAGATACTGGGTACACCCAGAGTGAGCTGTCACTTGTTACAGGGAACATTTTATGTTTTGTTTAATCAGCTTCGAGAGGACGAATCGAAATTTTTTTAATTATTTCAGAATGTCGTTCACAAGCTTCGATAAATTGTACTGTTCTCTGGAAAATATTTTGAAGAAAGAAGATATGAACACGAGACAGGTGGTATGTTATTTGACGTCAAATAAATATTTAAGTTTAACACTAACGTAAAATAATTTATAGTTATAGTAATGTCCAATATTATTCTGAAAGAAACACTTTTTTCGCTTACTTTTCGCTACAAGGCATGGACCACAAGTTGAAAGTAGCATATAAGGGAAAGAAAAAGGCTCATTTATGACTAAACTTCAAATGCACGTTATGTTTATGACATGTGGTTATCATCTGAGTAAGGGGACACCTCAGTGTCAGTTGCTGAAGAAATCACACTCGACGGTCCAGGAATAGGCCAAATTGTTTTCATCTTGACTGTTGTGGAACTGCTTGTGCCCAGAGTGGTGGAGTGACGCTTGGTGGGGCGAATGTCGTGGTGGCACAGGCAACATTGCAACCGGATGGTGGTTGAGAGGAGGTGAGGGGAGTGTGAGTAGTTGATATGATGGGGTGAGGGCGGTGGGACGAGTGTGGGGTCAATGTAGTATGTTCCTCGATTTTCAGAATTTGTTATATTTTTTTGCGATTTTTCTCGATAAAAATATTATAAATAAATACTTAGAAGAGTGTCTCATCGACAAAAAATATTGGACATGGACGACATTGGCGCTCTCTGGTAGTAGATGCTGAAAAAAAGAAATAACTAGCGGAATATATAGTGTCCAATACTGACAAAATGTGTTAGTCGTAATTTAGTGGCCAATGGGTATATATCATAGATTGATTGGTACGAGGAAGCGATAGTTTCTGTTATGTAAGGCCAGTGATTCTTTGGGTTGAGGAGGGGTGGGGTTGGCGGGGCGNGTGTGGGTGGTGCGAGGGGGAGGGAGACAGGTCCGCTGATCCTCCCCGGTCTGCTGGACCAGGCTCAGAGTCTCGAATCCTCCTCTCCTGCTCTGAGGGTTAAGTGTTTCATTCCACTAACAGCATCTAATCCTCTTGCTTTATTCAGGATACTTCGGCTCTTGCTTCGATGAGCTTCAAATCCACTTTCTTAATTTTCCCATTTTTTTGAAAGTTTTTGGTAAATAAAGCGATATTTGCGCAAAATAATTAATTTCGGATGTAGTTTTTGGAGTGAAAAAGACAATTTTGTCGATAACAAGGCCGTCAACCAACATGGCCGCTGGCCGCGCCTACCAAGATGGCGGAAAACTCCTACCTCCTGATACATGATGCATGCGCCAAAGCCGGCCAAACCTATCTACTAATCAAATTTACCAACTAATTATTTACAAAGTCGTGTTATCCAACTGTTATTATTGAATTATATTAGGTCATTGATCAATTACTGGGTCCTTGTTAACCTTTTCAACTCATCATTTTAATGCAAAATAAATCTTAGATTTCGGACGTTCCGCAAATGAGCTGGAACATTTTTCATTCCACTGAATGAGCAAAATATCCACAGTCGGCATACTGCTTGGAGAACTTGGCGTGGGTTTTACGTTAGTTATTCTTATTCACTGACATAACAATGGGAAAACAGGTTCAAAGTTATATATACATACATATATACACACACATACATACAATATAACTTCTGGGCATCAGGGCACGTAAGACGATACACATCTAGTTAAACATATTTGACGATATTATTCCATTATAGTAAACTTCTATGGGTAGTCTAGTTGGCTGGGGCGTCAACTTACAGTAAAACACATCCTACGTTTGAATCCCGAATAATACGTGGCTGTACCATTTTATAGTATAAAGTTAGGTTATTTTAAATTATATGCCGATCTTAATCTCTTCTCCCTCCGACACTTAACATAAAGCAGAGGCTTTAAAACAATTCAAAAGTAGTTCCCGTGCATAGACTGGTTACATATTCGTATTAGAGTTGAGGTATTTCAGTAAAATCGCCTACAGCACCAACTAATATCAAAGTATGAATTTGTCGTAAATGTTTTCGAAAGCAGTTTTGTATGCCACGAACTGATGTATTTTGCACGAATGCTGTTGCGAATGCACAGTAATGCTGTGATTATGCTATGGAAATGCTGCTTTACACAGTGCTGCTTATGCAGCCATTCATCATTCTCTGGTTGTCAAGCGACAGAGTTTCTGGGCGCCACTTAGTCTACTTAACTCAGCAGTTTCCGTTCACGGCAGGTGGCGACTGCTTGTAGTTGCAGAATACGCCACCACACACAGACAGCAGCACTTCCTAAGCTAAATTTACTATTATTCCAGTAGTTCAATTGTCCTTCGAAAACTATTCGTTCTATCTACACAAAACTAAAACCATATTAAAATAACAAGTGATATCTATAGTTTTACAAAATTTCTTCCTTTCAAGTCTTCAACTTTATATTATATGGCCAAATATAAAACTTTGTTTAATAAACACTACTAACAATATTTTTTCTCTAGAATTTTTATTGATAATTTCTTACAAAATCACGAAAAAACCGTAGGAAAAGGTTCACTATTTTCTTAGAAACAAAATGGCTTCGGAAATTTTGTTTAGTAGAACAAATATCAATGGACTTCTTAAAAAATTAGTGGATTCTAAGCGATTTTTACAATATACTTTTAACAATTACTGTGAAATATGTGTATTTCGATAGTAATATTTTGCACTGGTAAGAATTGAACTATCTTATTTCAAATGCAGTTTGAACTATAAAGATAGCTTAATTAAATTTTATGCTAAATTAATTTAAAATTCATGCTGTGTTTGTGTGGCATGATGGTTGCGGAGTAATCAGGGTTCAACCTTAGAGCGGCGACCATATCATTTGTAAGGTGGGAAGTTTGCAGCAAAGTTGGTAGAGGGCGATATCGTGCCGCGCTTGATGCCGTTTTCAGCGACGCGAGAGCTGTTTACAGCATGCTCGATGTTCTGAAAGTGCCGGACTGCCCTCGTATGGGGAATGTTTTCTTATCGTACGTAAACATAATGATGATATATCTAGCAGTAATGCTGCAACGCTGTCCAAGTGTCAGTTAGACGGGCTGCTTAACTGACAGCAGGCACCAGACTGGCTGCCAGCATGTCTAAGTGTCAGTTAGACGGGCTGCTTAACTGACAGCAGGCACCAGACGAGCTGCCAGCATGTCTAAGTGTCAGTTAGACGGGCTGCTTAACTGACAGCAGGCACCAGACGAGCTGCCAGCATGTCTAAGTGTCAGTTAGACGGGCTGCTTAACTGACAGCAGGCACCAGACTAGCTGCCAGCATGTCTAAGTGTCAGTTAGACGGGCTGCTTAACTAACAGCAGGCACCAGACTGGCTGCCAGCATGTCTAAGTGTCAGTTAGACGGACTGCTTAACTGTCAGCAGCCACCAGACGAGCTGCCAGCATGTCTAAGTGTCAGCTAGACGGGCTACTTAACTAACAGCAGGCACCAGACTGGCTGCCAGCATGTCTAAGTGTCAGTTAGACGGACTGCTTAACTGTCAGCAGCCACCAGACGAGCTGCCAGCATGTCTAAGTGTCAGCTAGACGGGCTGCTTAACTGACAGCAGCCACCAGACGAGCTGCCAGCATGTCTAATGTTCTTCACACGGAGCTGCAACTGTTAGTCATGCTCGTTTTTGTTTTTCCTTTTCTGTCCACACAAACGCCATAAACACAAACGGACGCAGTTTTACGAGTACGTAATGCTAAAAGGCAGCTCAATGGAAGGTTGTTTAGTATTCTGTATAATGACTTGCAAAATACGCACCGCCCTTAGTGCATTGTACTTATAAAAGTGGCAGTGTGCATGTTGGAGTTGTCTTGGTGTGCACTCGTGTTGCACTTCTTACGGGCTCTTCACGATAACGTGAGCACATTTCAAACCCTAGTTACTTTTTTTTTATTTCAGCCGTTTTTTTAATCCTTTAACCACCTTTTAAAATAAATATCGCCATGTAAGTAATAAACAGTGTGTGTATATTCCACCGCACACGGAAGTTAACGTCTCATGCTAAAATGAAATATATTTGTTGACTATAATTGTAAACGAGAGGGGTTTCGAAAGTGCGTGAACAGTCTCTACACACTTTGTTACACTGGTCGGAGCAGACAGAGCGGAGGCGTCTCGTGTGAACATCTCCACACAGTAGTGTGAAGCCGTCCACACCACGTGTGTGGTGGAGCTGCCCCAACGTCCCGTGGGCAAGTCTCCTCCTGAGGCCACCAATCACTTTCACATTCTACAGGCCGAGTATAAAACAATACCCCAACTTTGAAGGTCTATAATATCAAAACCAAGCAACCCACAACCTTGACTGACCAATCAAATGAACCGTGGAACCGTGAAGTTAATTTACCACACATACATAAATGTTCAATGTGACCACCACGAGCGGCCCGAACGACATCTACGCGATAATCAAACTCGTGCCACGCTCTTGTCGGCATGTCCGGCATCCAACAGAGCTACCCAATACAACCTCTCAGCGCAGAGAGCGTGCAGGGGACGACACGAGGTACGAATGTCTGTGCCACGCTCTTGTCGGCATGTCCGGCATCCAACAGAGCTACCCAATACAAACAACCTCTCAGCGCAGAGAGCGTGCAGGGAACGACACGAGGTACGAATGCCTGTGCCACGCGTCCACCACAACTTGCCGAATATTAAAGTGACGTACTTATGCAGCACGCGAGGACAAAAATTGTGTTTCACTTACTTATGCTGCTCATTTCAGTTATTGACTACTATTGCATTTCATTTAAAGCACACAAGAATCATTATGCAATAATATTTATGTTTATCTTCATTACTACTGTAACATAAGGCCATGAAACTGCGATAATCACAGGTGGCCGAATATTAATGTGAGCTACTGTAGCTCGGCAGGTGACGTCACAGGACGCGTGTAATGGGTCCCTTGCTGCTCGCGTGTGAGTGGTCGTTGCCTAGGTTGCACTGTGGTTACTGCGTGCACCGAGAACGTACAGCACTGAGTAAGCACCAGCGCACCTTGCAACACTTCACCACACGCCACTGGTTCTACTATTGTAGTTGGTTTGACTGATGTAGTGGGCCGCGAGGAGGTATCGCGCATTTATCCTCGGAAGTCACTAGTTCAATACTAATGCAGGCAGTCACTAGTTCAATACTAATGCAGGCAGTAACAACTTTATAAAGCTAGAGAAGCTGTTGTTTATGCTGTCTCGTGCGGAAAAGTTTGTTATACCAACTTTAATGTAAATTATAACGAACAATTGATTAATTTCATTTAAGATGGTGGGGACAGGGGGAACAGTTCCCTAACATGTTATCTTTATCAATTTCGCTCAATAAGTTCCACTCAAGTATATTTGGCGAAATTTTTGTCATACGACATAAGCTGCTCAAGCTTTGTCAAATTGTTACAGTTGCACAGAAATGAGTAATTTTTAGCTGCGGGCAATCGCATAAATATGACTAGCAACAGCAGTACATTAGAAAATGTGCGAAGCAATGTTCTATGCCATGTCGGTGCTTAAAATAAAATACGGAATCTGTGATGCAAGTTGTAGCGAAATTGCGGAAATCAAAAATGGCGGGTGGTGAGGAGTGAAGAGATTTGGGCGGCTCTTAACATCGAGTTCTTGAGAGCCGATGAGGGTGAAGTGAGGTGAATATGCAGCAGCGGCGGAATGCAAGGGCGGGAGAAACGGGAGATCCATGAGAAAACTCGCCGACCAGCGGAATTGCCCGGCACGATCACCACGTGCGAAAATCCGGGAGTGGCCTCGCAGGTGGGAGGCAAGTAGTCTAACCACTACACTACTGCGGCCCTCTTCTCTCTCGTGATTCGCTTCACATGTGTAACCGTAATCAAAGGTTAGCTTATTATTCAGTAAATGCGCATTGGGGTAAGGCAAATGTAAACAAGTGTTGACGTAAGTGAACACTTGGTTTAGACGGCTCTGGGGATACTGGAGCTGTCACGAGTAGTATAGGTACAGCTTGTTCACAATAAACTGAGCAATTTTGAAAGACCATGAACATTGTGTATTCTTCCACCGCATGTAACACTAACTTCGTCGTGGGTCTGATCACTTTGTTCATGCCTAAGTCAAGTGAAACTGCGGAGTTATCAGGAAAGTATTTAATATATATCCTCATTATTACACTTATACGTATTAAGAAAAAAACACGGAAAGAAATAATGTGAGCACTCACAAGTGTTTAAGTAGCTAACACTTACACTTGAACGTTAGGAAGTGTAACTACTTTCTCTCTGTAGGATAGAGTGCTCAGCGGCCAACGTGCTTGCCTAAATACTTGCAGCTAGAGTGAGTATAAGCCATTCTCGGTAACTTCACACTCTCGTGAAGCCCTGCTAGAGTTCTCCTTCCAGGGTATTCCTCCGCCTCATGCAAACTAAGCTAAACTACGTCAAGGAAATTACACCGAATGGCCATCGCACCACGCACGTGCGCACTCAGTGTAATACAATTTTGCGTAAGAACTATTTCTCACTAGGCAATACCAACACACCTATTTTCTCCCGGTTCTTATTTATATTAATTAAATATAATTTATAGAACAAATATAAGCAAAAGTTAAGTTAGTCCAAAAATAAGATACTTTAATGTTAATGGATGTATAAAACGTTTGTGATACATGACATACATAGGAAAGAAGCAAATACATCATACACGGGGTAACAGTTGTGAAAGGTATAATGAAGAGCGAGCAGCAGGATAGAGTGTCTGTGACTGACAGTCAGTCAGCAGCGGGCCACGGCTGTAGTGAGGTAACGTGGCTGGGTTGCTGTAACGGCGGGACAGACAGGCTGACCCGGTGTGAACCTCGCCTCGCTAACTGCTGCAGTCCCGCTACCAGCCGTGACCCACTTACCNCCCTCTACAGCCACCGCCACGCTGACACTATATACATATGTGTGTAGTCTATTCGCTGTTTATTCACACTTCTTCAATCTAACCTTTGGAAAATCGCCCCATATATGACGTGCTTGGTTATTTCCTAAAACTGTATGCCCATCACAGGCGTTTCATACTTCTTTTACCGTACCTTATCTTTGGTTAAAGTGAACATTTACGTATGTGTTACTTATTAATTTTAATTTATTTATAAAAGTGGTATGATTTAATATGTCCGAGCGCACATGGATCCTGGGTGAGGACTACAGGATTATCCGCCAACTTGGATTACCTTAACCTTGTCCTCCGTCCACCATATTGAATACCGCCATCTTGAGAGCCAGTACAAGCCATCATGGATGTCATGCTCTATCATTCCACCTCGCCATCTTGTTTCTAGAACTTACCATCTACATGCTCTGTCATTCCACCTTGGTACCTCCTGCTCTGTCATTCCTTCTCGCCTATTTCTCTCTCTCCAACCACCCTCTTGGATATCGCCTGCTGTTGGCTGCCATATTGGATGTATGTAGGCCGTCATCTTGGTTCTCATATCATCTGCTAGGTGGTACAAGCCGCCATCCTACAAGTTTCTTTCATTGGCTGACAAGAGTGTGGAACGAGTTTTATTACCGCGTAGATGTCGTTCAGGCCGCTCGTGGTGGTCACATTGAACATTTATGAATATGTGGTAAACAGACTTCTCGGTCCATTTCATTGGTCAATCAAGGATGTAGGTAGTTTGGTTTTGATATTTTAGACCTTCAAAGTTGGGGTATTCTTTTATACTAGCTCTGTATATTTTCTGGCTCGTGTTTTCAAATCTAATGTTAATGTGACCCCATAAACTTTGATTATTCGCATGTGTTCGTTGCCATATTGACCTTAGTAGGCATGGGCATGATCTTAGGTTTATTTTAAGTAAATACGTAATGAGCCTGAGCCACGAATACAGAACAGTAGATGCCTCACCTCGGGTCGTGTTTTAAGTGCATTGTGTCTATGTCGGACACGCACGAACTTACAAGCACAGCAGGACATCATTAAACGACTGCTGCATTTAAACACATGGAACATATCAGACCAGTACAAGTCTCAGCAAGATGAGAATATAATTATGCCTTAAGCCTTCTTATAAGCATAGTTGACAGCCATTCTACGCCCATTCATGATATAGTCCACAAATTCATATCACAGGTATTACTACTGACTTCGATCACGGTGATAAGGCAATTAAACCATAAGCCTTTTATGAAAGGTTTTTAAAGTTAACTATAGCACATAACATGTATACAACTATGTTTATTTTGAAGAAACGTATGAATAATATGTTAAGTACCCATATGATTATACACATGTATGCATAAAAAAAAATTAAACACGTATTGTGTTATGCGAGTACAGTCCAGTATTGTTTAAAATTAAATTCGAATATGAAGACAGAATTGTAGATACTTGCCTCCCTATTACAAGTTCTACATTGAATTAAAAAAATAATGCCTAAATTGTAATAATGAGAGTTTAAAAAGTAACTGTAGTGAATAATGTGTCGCTGGTAGCGAGTATTTTCAAAACTTGTCCGAACATGATTTTATGTACAAATGTATTTATAAATAAAATATCTTATCTCTTTAATTCTTAAGCTTTTAAAACTTAGAGACCTAAGTATACTGTATGCATGTCTACTGGCGCGCATTTTTAAGGTGGATTCAACTATATCGGAACCGACGACTGCATTACTATGTCCCGGCGCCATATTGGATTTAATAGGAATACCTATGACTAAAGGATTCAAAAGTACACATGGAAGCAGATTATACATAGACTCGTAGCACAACAACCATTTGTCGCAATTGTAAAACATTTAATTCAAGTCAAATTCTTTGCAGTTTTAGGCATTTTTACAATCGATACATCAATACATGTGCCTGAGGCACTGGCCATTGCATTTGTAAATTCTTAAATAAATAGCCACGAACATTTGAGCCATTATAAGGGTTCGGCAGCCGATATTTTCCGCCGACCTTACACACACACGTTTTTTTCCATCATCCATCTTCTTTCTGTCCAACCATATTGGGTCTACCACAATATATAAAAAATACCCGATGGTCCCACAACCAATAATAGTGGGGGGAATGTGCAAGCTGATCGTCCGCAAACAAGTGTACGATGCGACAAGTGCGGTATACATTACACGACTTGGGAAGACTGTTATTCTGCTTGCCACCAGAGTAACATACATCTAAACCATTACTCGTGCGAGAGAGAGAGAGAAG
>NQII01002423.1:48041-54851 GCA_002778355.1 Clitarchus hookeri | reverse complement strand
GGGGGGGGGGGGCACTGCTATATGCTACTGCAAAACAAATATAAAAAACATTGTAAATGCAAACTAACTAGTTATAAGCACTTGCCAACCATTGCATACTGCACAAGCATCGGGTGCTGTATGCTGCGTTAGACCATGGTAGACAAGACCAGGCAGCCTTGGGTAGTAAAACTGAATATCGAACAATTTCCTTACGAACCGTTTAAAACTGAAACCATCAGATTGAGAGTAGGGCCAACACTCACAACACTAGCGCTGGAACACGGCCGTAGCGTCCGAAGTTGTGCGATAAACTAACATCTCGAGGATCTGTAAGGCAGCGCAGGTGGTCGGCGGACGGCGAGAGCACAGTGCAGGTCTCGACTGGGATGACACACACCAGCCGAGAGACACGACAGGCTCCAGGGCGGCATGTCAGTCGAGTCACACATGCACTTCGTTTCACGAGAGGAGTTAAGTTATAGAGTACAACGTAGCAACTTACTTCTTTCTAAATATTGTATACATGTACTTATTTTAAATGCATACCATTTGTAGTGCTAGAACTGTAAAAATTTAATTATTTTTAGAAATGACATTAAAAGTATGAACTTTGTAATGTCGAGTAAGGAAGCATCGCAGCACACACATTTCAACTATGTGTGTGTATATATATATATATATATATATATATATATCTATATATCTATATCAGCATCGGCACCTGGTGCCCAGCGCAGTGCGATGTCCTGCGCGCGGTCTGTAAAATAATACATACGAGAGNTATATCAGCATCGGCACCTGGTGCCCAGCGCAGTGCGATGTCCTGCGCGCGGTCTGTAAAATAATACATACGAGAGGAATGTTCAAATATTAAGTATATGAAAATATATGTCCTTTTTCATGTACAAGCAGGTAAGTTTGACCGGAAATGCATATAAAAGTCACAACATATTTCTACAAAACAGATTTTATTCGATAATGTACAACATGAGAAAACACGCATCCACACAGAAAAAAAATTATTTTTTACACTTTGTTTTGTGTATTCCAAGGCACTGTTCCCCAGCGAGTCCTGACTTCCGTGGGTAACCGGTGCAATGCTTAAAGCACTGTTTGCAGACATGAACTTTGTACCCATGCGAGGTAATCTGTGAGTTACCCAGTCGTGAAAACTTGCATATGTAATAATAATGTGAAATATTCTTCGATTCGTCCTTCACCATCAGAAGATCACTATGCTCAGGGTTATAGTTCTTCGTCACACACGTTGGCACCACTTTCTCCCTCGCATTCAGCGAGTACACATCTACAGACACCCCAGGGTGGTTGTTCTCAAAGACCCTTATTTGCTGTAGAGGAGTCGGAAAATCAAACAACCCTTCAACCTCAGCATACCATTTGACAACACGTTGAAGCAGCGATGACTTAACAAATCTGGCCAACACTGGCCACTTGAAATATTTGTTATCATAGTTGTGGGGATTGATTACAGCGCGTTTGTGTTTGATAAAGTCAGGAAGGTAAACATACATTGTTAACTGTGAAGATTCATCCGATATGTGACATGAAGGAAGCCTCTTGCATATAGCCATATGCGCTCTTAGATAATCCATCCTTGAAATCGTCACCTCACACTTCGAATCCATGTACTTTATTTGGGTGGGGCTCTTCGTACAACCATGCCTCCATGCCGTCGAACACTGCTGCTGCAAGCGAAGTTCTTTTCCCAGAAGTTGCACTTATAACACTGAAATTGTTCAGAGGAGGTGGTTGGCTATACGGTTGCCACTGGAAATGAGGACGATGTGTCCGTTGGCGATGCAGTGGCCACAGCTGACGAACTGGATGACACATCTGAAGACCCCAGGCCAAAAATTCCTGATGTCCATGGAAATTCCGGTAGACACACAGATATTTCAGTTGAAGACACAGATGATAAGGCTGAAGAGGAAGAATGCAGGACCCAAGGAGTCGAAGTTTTTCCTTATTCGTGAACTTGATAAGCCAGCAACTGACGCCACTCTCCACAACAGACTACGAGGACTTGTGCTGCTGCTACAGGAAGCAGTCCCTCAAGGATGAGTCACGGCGCTTGTTATTTATGCACAGCCACGTCTGTACAGGTCCACTGCCCCATGCTACCGGCCCAACTAACTTCATATTTTCACATTATTTCTTGGCGTTTCTGCGATACTTTACATTGCAAATGCTATATTACTGAATTCCTCTTTGCACTTACTTTCAGATGGGATTGAAATAAATTTATGTTTACAGTTAACAAATCGTATGTGGTTCGATTTCTCTGTTTAAACGCGTACTACGAGTAGTATTACTCACCCAATTACATACTATTATTTAGCGAAATACGGTATTTCGTGATCTGCAACCTTTGCAGAAATTTTGTGGTTGTCCACGTTAGGTTGGCCATTCTTCATATATATAAAAATAGATATGTATATATACGTATGTGTTTATATGTATAAATATATATGTATATACAGGATGAGCCGTTAATGTATGCTAATCCAGCATGGGCGGAATCCTTAGGACAAATAAATAGGGAAACATATATACGACATACGGCCTAAAGTGATTTCTGAGGTTGGTAGCGGCCCTGGAACGTTGCGATTGGAAATGCGTTATGCAACGATAAATGGGAAACCATTTGTGATTAAGCAACGGAAATTGGCATAGAGGCAAACGTTTATAAGGCACGTAACCACACAAAACGGAGTTACAGAGAGTACATTAAATAAAGGTTGGCACTCTCAAAATGCTAAGAACTTGGTAACCCTGCGCTTGAAGCAATTTGATATTACACGTTAGTAATGGGCATTAAAAAAGCAATAAAAATGTGGCCTCGGCTGTATTCGCTTATCCCTGCCGTTAACTGAAATATAACACGTTTAGTTGGAAAGCAGCTTAATGGTTGCCTGGGAGATAGGCATCCTGTTGACTGTCGTGCGGGACGTATGAACTGATACGCTTGCCAATATCTCGATCCTAACACAAAAGAAGATTGTGGACAGCTGAGAAGTTACTGCGGACAATTGCCCCATTGCACTGGTTTCTGTTGTACCAATTGACGACGAGGTTTCTTGCCTGCTGGCATTGCGTTTGGTCATTTACACAGCAGACAGTTATTCACAGCGTGTGTGATGGAGTGGAGTAACGAGGAACTGGCGGACATGCGTCTCACGTAAGGTGAAATGATGTGTAATGCATCGGCTGCATATAGACGATATGCCAAAAAGTTTCCAGCTCGACATTTACCAGTTGCACGTGCATTCACTTGAGTTTATCTGCGTTTGAAAGACGACCTGCCACAGCTACGAGAAGACCTGCGGTACAGGCACGATGGTTCGCCGACGCACTTTAGTTGCACAGCGAGGCAGTAGATGCGCGGGACCCAGCGCGATGGATTGTCCGAGGTGGGCCAGTGGGTTGGCCGTCCTGATTACCGGACCTAAACCCAGCCGACTAGTACTCGAGTGGTCTCTTGAAGGCACAGGTGTAAGCAACTGCAGACAATGTGGAGGATCTCTGGCAACATATTAAATATGCACGCCGTACCATACAGGCAGTATGTGCGCCAGTTATATGAACATCGCATTTGTCCATGTATGGAGATGGGTGGCTCACACTTTGACCATGTGCTGTAACCATGTAAACTCTTCGCATTCCAAATAAATCACTGATACTCGAAACTGGTGTTAGTTTTTGTCGACTACCCCACACTGCCACCATTTACTAAGGGGTCATTTACCCGCATTAGCACAAAAAGATGAACGAGCTTGTCAATTAGTATGTCTTGAACCACAGTAAACGGTACAGGCTGCCTATCTCCCATGCAACCATTCATCTGCTGTCCCTGCTTTAACGGTCGGGATTAGTGTACACTACCATGGCGACTTTTTTATTGCGTTTGGCATGCATATTATTAACATGTCATGTCACATTGTCTGTGTAACGCCTTTTNCCATGGCGACTTTTTTATTGCGTTTGGCATGCATATTATTAACATGTCATGTCACATTGTCTGTGTAACGCCTTTTTGCGTGGTAACCTGCCTTGTGAACGTTTTCCTGTATGACAATTTCAATAGCTTAATCACAAGTTGTTTCCAATTTATCGTTGCATAACATATTCCCAGTCGCAATATTCCAGAGAGTCTACCGCCCTCAGAAATCATGTTAGGCCGTATGTCGTATATATGTTTCCCTATTTATTTTTCCATAGGATTNCCATGGCGACTTTTTTATTGCGTTTGGCATGCATATTATTAACATGTCATGTCACATTGTCTGTGTAACGCCTTTTGGTGTGGTAACCTGCCTTGTGAACGTTTTCCTGTATGACAATTTCAATAGCTTAATCACAAGTTGTTTCCAATTTATCGTTGCATAACATATTCCCAGTCGCAATATTCCAGGGAGTCTACCGCCCTCAGAAATCATGTTAGGCCGTATGTCGTATATATGTTTCCCTATTTATTTTTCCATAGGATTCCGCTCACGCCAGGTTACCATACATTGACTCACCCTATATATATATATATATATACACACACACGTATACACACATACATATATTCATACACACATCCATCCATCCAGGATGTCCCATTTATCTTGACCACGTATAATAACTCCATACTGCGGCTCCAAATGAAAACGTGTTTCTTACAAAAATTGTATAACTGGAAAGGGGAAATAATACTGCTGGGGAGTCAGCCTTATAGCATTATTTATTAGTGAGATACGAATACTAACGTCAGTTTTATAAATGGTGCTATGTATCTATTGGTCAAAAGTTCAATGAAGCTAGTCAAGATCTATTAAAAAATTTATCACAATGTACCAGTCTAATAAACAGATTGTTAAAAACCGCCACAGACATTGGGACCCAGAAGGGTTCACGAAGACGCGTTACGTGATGCCTTGCGGCACGATTGCACTGCATAGTACAGTATGACGTTGACGCTCTGCATTTGATGTAGAGGTGATGTAAACAGTGCCGGTATCCAGAGTTGCGTACCCCATTCCACAGAGGTTGCGCTTGGAGGAAGCTAATGAATACACATGACGTGACGACTACTCAGCCAGTCATCGGTGTGCAGTCGTATATAGTACAATGCAAGGTGAGAGTTTTACTCCAATAACAAGAAGGAAGATATGCTGCTCATCTATGGAGAATGTAAGTTAGCAGATGGATGTGTTCGTATTATGTTACAGTTTAGCGTAGTACGTTCAAGTGAGCTGTACTGAAACACACACAGTTCTGTTATTACCATTTTTAATAGCTTGGTTTGCTCACTCGTCGTTCATTCAGTGGAAGGCAGGCATAATGCTAGTCAGGAGGAGCAACTCTACAAAGAGAGAGAGAACCTGACAAGACCCCACCGTCCAGACGGATGTTTTCCCGTCTCATTGTGAATCTTTGTGAAACGGGCAATTTGAACCCACAGCAACGCAATCGTCGCAGAACTCTCACAGGTTGCTGTTCTCGCTGCTGTGGCAGTTAATCCACACGTCAACTTGAAGGCGAAATTGGCATTCCGAAAACGAGTGCACATTGCATTCTTAAGCGTCATACGTCATATTCCCATCATATACACTTACACCATGAATTGCATGGGAGTGATTTCCAAAATCGTGTAGAATTCTGTCAATGGCACAGCATCAAATTATCTCCAACCCAAACTTTTTTTCGGATGTTCTTTTTACAGATGAATCGTCGTTCTCCAACTCAGGTCAAGTGAATAAGAGGAACATGCATTATTGAGCAGTCGAGAACCCACGATGGACCATCAGCGTCAATGGAGTATTACCGTCCTGTGTGGGATGGTTGGCAATAACGTTATGGAGCCTTATTTCGTGAATAGTAACAGTAATTGCAGGGAGTATGCCACCTTCATACAAACATTTCTTCCTGGTCTTCTGGAGGAGATGATACCTCTAAGGATCAGAATGATAATGTGGTACCAGCATGACGGATGCCCAGCACATAATGCTCTGTGTATGCACATCATGTTCTGGACCAACAATATCCTGGTAGGTGGATTGGTCGTGGAGGACCAGTTCAGTGGCCTGCTCGGTCTCCCGACCTCAATCACCTGGACTTTTTTCTTTGGGGTTACCTCCAAGGCGCTGTCTATCGAGATATTCCAACAACTCCAGAAAACATGTAGGAACATATTGTACGTGTTTATAATCCTCCTCAGCAGACAACACTGGAGGAATCAGTGTTGTCATTCATCCAGCGACTGAACTTGTGCATCGCTGCCAATAGCCACCACTTTGAACATCTCATGTTATTGTTCTACCCCTAGCAGTACACATATGGATATTACTACAAATAGACAGTAGAGATCCCACTTTCTGTAGTGTACATTGTGCTACATGTTTAAATAGGTCTTGACGAGCTTCATTGAACTTTCGACCAATAGATACATGGCGTGAATGAAAAAAAACTTATGTTAGTACTCGTATCTCACTAATAAATAACGCTTTAAGGCTGACTCCCCAGCAATGCTATTTTCCCCTTCCAGTCATACAATTTTTTGTGTAAAAGACTTTTTCATTTGGCGCCTTGGGTAACTACCACAAGCCTCACGGGTTGAGTGATTCGTGTTTTAATTTCAAACTAATACGTACCCATACCTGGCAGGTGGGCAACACGTACGTCACTTAATAACACACTGTTGCGGCTATCAAAGAGAAGGGAAGATTCCAGAGAGAGAGAGAGAGAGGGAGAGTGAGAGAGTGAGAGAGAGAGAGGTTCATAACAGTGACACTGTAATAAACTACTTAAAATGTGCATCTCACT
>NQII01002423.1:25541-43041 GCA_002778355.1 Clitarchus hookeri | reverse complement strand
AACAAAACCAAGCGTTGGGCGAAATTACATTAGACCGTCAACCAAATACACGCTTGAATAAAAACAAAACCAAGCGTTGGGCGAAATTACATTAGACCGTCAACCAAATACACGCTTGAATAAAAACAAAACCAAGCGTTGGGCGAAATTACATTAGACCGTCAACCAAATACACGCTTGAATAAAAACAAAACCAAGCGTTGGGCGAAATTACATTAGACCGTCAACCAAATACACGCTTGAATAAAAACAAAACCAAGCGTTGGGCGAAATTACATTAGACCGTCAACCAAATACACGCTTGAATAAAAACAAAACCAAGCGTTGGGCGAAATTACATTAGACCGTCAACCAAATACACGCTTGAATAAAAACAAAACCAAGCGTTGGGCGAAATTACATTAGACCGTCAACCAAATACACGCTTGAATAAAAACAAAACCAAGCGTTGGGCGAAATTACATTAGACCGTCAACCAAATACACGCTTGAATAAAAACAAAACCAAGCGTTGGGCGAAATTACATTAGACCGTCAACCAAATACACGCTTGAATAAAAACAAAACCAAGCGTTGGGCGAAATTACATTAGACCGTCAACCAAATACACGCTTGAATAAAAACAAAACCAAGCGTTGGGCGAAATTACATTAGACCGTCAACCAAATACACGCTTGAATAAAAACAAAACCAAGCGTTGGGCGAAATTACATTAGACCGTCAACCAAATACACGCTTGAATAAAAACAAAACCAAGCGTTGGGCGAAATTACATTAGACCGTCAACCAAATACACGCTTGAATAAAAACAAAACCAAGCGTTGGGCGAAATTACATTAGACCGTCAACCAAATACACGCTTGAATAAAAACAAAACCAAGCGTTGGGCGAAATTACATTAGACCGTCAACCAAATACACGCTTGAATAAAAACAAAACCAAGCGTTGGGCGAAATTACATTAGACCGTCAACCAAATACACGCTTGAATAAAAACAAAACCAAGCGTTGGGCGAAATTACATTAGACCGTCAACCAAATACACGCTTGAATAAAAACAAAACCAAGCGTTGGGCGAAATTACATTAGACCGTCAACCAAATACACGCTTGAATAAAAACAAAACCAAGCGTTGGGCGAAATTACATTAGACCGTCAACCAAATACACGCTTGAATAAAAACAAAACCAAGCGTTGGGCGAAATTACATTAGACCGTCAACCAAATACACGCTTGAATAAAAACAAAACCATGCGTTGGGCGAAATTACATTAGACCGTCAACCAAATATTTGGTTGAATAAACTGTATGCATTTGTTTGGCCAATCATTTGATTGTCTTCGTTAGGAAATACAGCTCGAGAATTTGTTTGTATTTTTTTTGTGACAATTAGGATAGTAAGAGTTTTTGTTGGTACATTAATTGATGCTTAATAATTGTATAAGATCCCAATAAAACAAGCTCAACAGGAAACTTAAATGTGAAGCTGTAAATCTTGAAATTCCGTAGGTGAAATTGACGGGAGAGACGACTGAGGTGTGTATGAAAAGGTAAATGTGTGTGGTTTGACTGCGGAAGACAAGAAAGTGTGGTAGGTGGATGTATGCTTGTGTCGAAACAACAAAATTCTACTAACAATATTTCTGCCTCTTTAGAAACACATAAGAGAAAAATCACAAGTATCATAACGTTTCCCAATAATCATGAAAATATAAAATAAATTGCATTACACGAAACACTTCCAAGAAGATGAACAGGTGAGTATAATGTAATAATTTTACCTTTAATTTCCAGGAAGCTGTTAGAACAGAACAGAGACAAGATACGAACAGTCACAACTCATTCAATATAACTATGCACACGGAACAATCTTATATACAGCACAAAGTATGAGTCATGGGTTTAAATCTTAATGATAGTGTTTTATTTAAAAACAATTAAACAAACCATTCTGTGAATATTTGACTTAGCAGAAAAAAATGTGTTCCATGACAGTGAATAAAATAATTTGCTTTTCCTCCACCAGATAGAAAACGAGGACTAAATATGACATGAGATAAGTTTTAAGAAATTCAGGCAGATCTTTGCATCTATTAGGAAAAATTTACTCCTGAATTAAATATTAAAGTAGTCAGTTCCATTTGCTCAAATGCACGGCTACAATGCGGAGAGCTAGAGTTCTTTCCGGTTCGACAAGGAAACATCAAATAGCACAAATAAATTCTTTCTTCACATTGAAGTTACACATTTCAGTCCATACATTCTAAGATTCGTATACTGGTGGAAATCCCAAATATGTTGTTAACCAAAATTGAACCATCGTACAGTCCTTTATGATGCAGTAAGGCGGTGTCCTTTGGCAGCCCGCGGCATAAGAAAAAACACTACAAAATTAATAAGTCTGGCGCTTGTGTTTTGCTGTGTTTTACACTGAATAAATGCAGCACACTGTCATATCTTCTACAATATACGGTGTAATATTGCAGTGTTACAATATAATTACAAATATTAAATAAACTATTACCAAACTAAAATGATAGAAGTAGTTGGTTACTCATACCCGCGTGGACTTTCATTTGGGAGTTATGTCGTCAATAAGCAATTTGTTTGTTATAAAAATTATTGCAATTAAAAATGAGAATAATTACTGACACCAATCATCTATAAACGATTATTGTAAGGGATCTATCATAGTTCATAATAGTGCAGTTTCCAGGGAGCTCCTACCTCGGGTGCCTTGTTTTTAAATGAAGTGCGTGTTAATTCCGCAGTTTGTTTAACCAATAAAGAACTGGAAAACACACGTATGCTCTACAGGTAATAAGTAGTTTTTCACGTCAAGTTTCCCCTGCTAATTGCACTTCTAAACACGTTAGTTCGGAACCAATATCGCATTCGTCTAGGTGTCTGCCAGCCAATCACAGCCGTTCAGTGTTATGTTGGGTTTACAATGCCACGACCGTCTGACACCACAGCCCCGACACCGACGTAAATATTTCAAGAGCCAATCATAAGCAAGGTCACCCCGACAAAATCACGGCTCCGGCGGGCCGACAAAAGTAGATTCTATTTCTACTTTTGTCGTTGTCGGACTATAATAACATAAACACAACCTTACAAAACCAAATGTCTTGCAGATGTCACTGCTGTGGGAAATGTTGCTCTAAAAACATGTTACAGGATATACTGATTGTGTAGAAGACAAATGCCTGGTTGTTGATGTAACGGAAATAAATAATGATGGAGAATAGCAGGTTTAGATAGCTTTCGACTGTTTTCACAACAAAATAGTGTACAAAATATTGTGATTTCTATGCATTCCAACGAGAAAGTATAGCACATTACTGGCCATTTTAAGATTTGCCGACAGCTACGATACGCTTGTCGGATGGGAACTATCGGAGTATTGTAAACACTGAACACATATTGGTGGCTGATATTGTCGGATGGACATGTCGTGTCCGATTGTCAGAGCATGTTCGTCCTGGTATTGTAAATCCAGCATTAGGGTAACATCATTCTGATTGGCCCAGTCGAGTAACATATGTCTTATCGCGCAGACACGCAGCCAATAGCCTAATGGCAAGCTTGCGTGTCAAGATGAAGTCTAGCTTGTATATAATTATTTTTGCGAAAATCAGGTGGCCCTTAATCAATAAGTTATTTTGCGATTCCGGCAAGTAACGTTTCAAAATGGTAGGCGGCGTGATAGCGTGGCGATGGGCAGGAAGCAGGCGTCATCATGTAACCCGGTGGTTGTAAATGTTCGCCTCGGAATGGCGGTGTCAGGTGGGGCCGTCTCTATAGTGTCTCCGCGGAGTTTGTGGTAAGCTGTGGAGCAAGTGTGTGATATCAGTCAAGATGTTCCAATAGTTCTGCCATCCGGGTGTGATAACACGCTAAACAACAGCTGGAAACGCGAGGAGATATATTAATGAAAGCAAATATATGAAGCAAAAGGCGTTTAAGTAGAGAGGAAAAGAAAAATTCGACGAGAAACTGCAGTTTAGCAAGGAAAACAATCACCTTAAAATTCTAACGGTGCACCCACGACATGTATTTACTTTCTCCTGGTAAAAAAAAATTACTTCTTCATTTGAGGGATATATTAATTTATTTATTCATTCATTCGCTGTGGCGATATATACACACACGTCACGTTTCTGTATATCTACGGATCCAAACTAACAGAACAATACTTAAGATGCGCAATCTCCTTGTAAACGTAGTACACTGAAGAGCCATAAAAACTGGCATAGGCGTGCGTATGCAAATAACGAGCTATGGAACCAATCGGAGTAACGCGATGCGGTCGGCAGCGCCTATATAAGAAAACAAGCGTCTGGCAAAGTTGCTAGATCGGTTACTGCTGCTACAATGGCAGGTTATCAAGATTTAAGTGAGTTTGAACGTGGTGTTATAGTCGGTGCACGAGAGATGAGACATAGCATCTCCGAGGTAGCGATAAAATTAGGATTTTTGCGTACGACCATTTCACGAGTGTACCGTGAATATCGGGAATCCGGTAAAACAACAAATCTTCGACATCGCTGCGGCCAGAAAAAGATCGTGAAGGAACGGGACAAACGACGACTGACGAGAATCATTAAACGTGACACGCGTGCAACCCTTTCTCAAATTGGCGCAGATTTAAATGCCTCCTGCATACCTTCAGACATTAGTCGAGTCCACGCCATGTCGTCTTGCGGCACTTGTGCATGCTCGCGGGGGTCCTACACGATATTAGGCAGGTGTACCAGTTATTTTGGCTCTTCAGTGTACGAGTAACGACAGATTTACGAGCTGTTATTTCTCCTGTTGACGTGAATCAGCACGAAGCATTCACAACCTCACACTAATAAACACTTCGACATTTGCTCCTGGTATCGGGTAGTGCACGCACGAGAGTGAGTATTTGTAGCTGAGCGCATTATCACAGTCGGCTCGTACTGCAGTCGAGCCCACGCAAGTGTAGAGTGGGTGTGCTAGCAGGTTGTAGACAATACGTGGGCTGTGTGACGTCACTCGCCCCAGCTGTCTCGCTGCCCGCTGAGGAAGTAGAACACTCCTCCTCTACTGTCAGCACCAGCAGCGGGCGAGAGAGTCTTGTCGTCTGTGCTGGAGGTTGCACTTCCTGCCGAGGTCTGTGACCTGGACAGGCAGTCCCAGTTGTAGCGGCGGTCAACTGTAGTTCTAACTAAGAAACTGTAACATTTGCCGAGGATGCAGCCGGAATAAGGGCTGGGCATTCACTTATTTACACAGGAATTGAATGTCCGAACTACAATGTTTACGAATTAATCTCGCCATCAGAAAGCACATAAATGCCAGTGACATGAACACAAACTGGTCGGGAATAGAGGACGCCATCAGTTCTACTTCCATCCCTGCTGACGAGTGTTCCGCCAGCCAGGCCGCTGATTGGCTGCCGGTAGAGAAAGGAAAGTAAAGGCTGTTCACTGTGAAGTGCGCACTATTGGAAGCCGAGCTAAGTGTCTACATTCAGCCCGCTGGTTGCGTATCTTTCCGCGTACTTATCAAAGTAAACACTGCCACGTGACTCCAGCTACTTACTCTTTAAATAAACAACAAAAGTCCTCAACATCGTAATAAGCACTATAACACGTCCTACGCGTTACTTTCAGTGAATAATATTGGTCTCTGTGTCTTGATTAATGTTCACTATTTTTTTTTTTTTTTTTTGTTTGGACATATATTTCTGCATTTATCTGTGGTCAACCCTTCCAAGATCATGATAAAATATATTTAGTTTGGTTTGTAAACAAAATAGCAGAAGAGATAAGCGTAATTCTTTTTCTCGTTATAAAAACCACACCAAAGAAATTTCGAACGTACAACTGAAAAAAAAAAAAAAATCAAAATCTGATACGCACGCCCGTTAAAGAATAACACGCTCTAGCGAGGATGGTGTACTCACTCCTTCGCACAGAAGACAGCATTCATTGAACAGCCGTTAAATTACTTAAGAATCATGGTAAAACGACATTTACGATACAATAATTTTGCATGGATACCTCACAGCACGTTATTTCAATACGAAACGACGCACAAGCAAATGGCGGCCGCTGCTATTACATTGTGTAACAAACACACAGTCATGAAAGTCAACGGCTGAATAGAATTGATCTAAATTATTGTAGATTTCTTCTACAGAAATATTTGTCATTCGATGCAAGTTTTGTGAGAATTCGTCCAGCCATGCAATATTTAAAGCACATAACCTTCGTTTGCTAAGGCAGAACTGCTTTGCTTATGGAAAAAAAATCACTTTTCGCTTATGAAATTTAAAAGTCTGAACTGATATGAACGTAACTTCAACAAAATACTAACAACACAGTGCCTAGGCGTTGACAATTTATTTCATGAAACTGCACCTACACATTTCATGCGGATAACAGCAAAGTACAGTGAAGTGTTATATGTTGCCGAACTTGTGTATTTGTATTGTGTGGCGGGATAAATGTGAGCAGTTGGTAGCAGCAGGTGACTGGAGAGAGACGCGGTGAGGTTGGACATAAGTAGGCACTGTTCGTAACAGGCCGAAGGTGCGAGGGCACACCAGTGAAGTGTTATATGTTGCCGAACTTGTGTATTTGTATTGTGTGGCGGGATAAATGTGAGCAGTTGGTAGCAGCAGGTGACTGGCGAGAGACGCGGTGAGGTTGGACATAAGNNNGGGGGGGGGGGGGACTGGTTAACTGACAACACCTGGATACCATCCACGCTCACCTCGCATCATTAACTCCTTTATTAACCCACCGGCATTGTATTGTATGATCTTATGTAAGCATAGTATGCCACGCGACTTGCTATAGTCTCCGGTGCACTGAGGGTTGCCTACACACCCGGCCACGGTGTTTCGTGGTTGTGTACTATATGCATTTATTCCCCGGAAACGGTTGCGATTAGGGCAATGATGATACATGTCTTTTTAACTTATTTTAAGGTGTTACTTCATAATATGTCACATAAGTAATGAACCACTGGTAACACACAATTGTTTTTTTGCAAAATAGGGCTACAACCCCTTTTTTGCTACGATTAATTTTTTTTATGGTGTTAAACATCACGAGGATAGTAGAACTTTATCCATTTAATAGTTTTCCAGAGTGTTCCAGTTAGATTGTACATACGTTTTGTAGAAAGTGCAATCACCGGGTCTTATTGCTCCTACTTCAGAGGACCTGAGCGTACCGCCCTTGGTTTAGACAGGAAGTCGTGTAATGTTCTCGATTTACTTGTTCGTAAGGAATACGCATGCAGAGTTTGTCCATGTATTTAACAAACCTCCTGTACAATTACAAGAGAATACATTATTTATGGCAAAAAATAATNTGCAGAGTTTGTCCATGTATTTAACAAACCTCCTGTACAATTACAAGAGAATACATTATTTATGGCAAAAAATAATACATCAAAATAAACTATGACAAACATTACGCACATAAGGGACTAAATAGCAAATCCTCGCAAGACACGTGCAATATAAACATGAGGAATATGGAAAAGACATGCTAGGCTGCAGTACGACATAAGATATAACTGTGGGGAAGTTGCACAGGAAACAAGTTGATTGATGTGTACGTGGTTTCAGAAGGAAGTAATAGCAAGTATAGATACCAGTGTACGAGCCACTGTAGAGCTCTAGACACTCTGCAAGCATGCAGAGGCTGGCACCTCGCCCCATGCTGCATGGCCGCGAGGGCTTAATTGCCAGTTGGCGGGGTCAAGCACGAGGTCGTTCATTACGTCCCCTCCCACGCCGGCCTGCCTTGTGACCTGGCCAATCAACACCCGCACAGAGGTTGTCTCTAACAGGCTGCGTACGTAGCCACTGGACCAGGCACCTGCNCCTGGCCAATCAACACCCGCACAGAGGTTGTCTCTAACAGGCTGCGTACGTAGCCACTGGACCAGGCACCTGCATTACTACCAACTCTCTACAGCAATTACATGTCATTGGGCTGTCGTTACCGTGACGCACCTGGGACCACCTGATGGCACATCTCTCCACAATTCATTAATTTAAATTTTTCGTTCCTTTTTTTTCTAGATTACTCCAATTTTTTAAAAATATTCTTATCTTGTGTGAGCTTTCATGCCTGATTACTATTTTTCTCAAAAGTAATTAGAGAGGTCAGCCGAAACAAAGAACAAAACCAGCGCCTCGCTTTTGCATAGTCTGTTNATTTTTCTCAAAAGTAATTAGAGAGGTCAGCCGAAACAAAGAACAAAACCAGCGCCTCGCTTTTGCATAGTCTGTTGAAGGGTTGTATATTCATATTAGTATCGTAACATAAATATTATACAAGATTCCATAAATCTTTAGGACGATCATTTGTTCGTTTCTGCGGAAGTTTTCATTACAGAGAGGTCAAGATCTTGACTCCAGATGGCTCTCTGCATCGTGGATTAAGTGCGCCAATTTTGAGAATTCAGCGTGGAACCATCTGACTGAGCGCAAGACCGAAATTAGATTTTGTGTCGCCCGCATATTAGTTTAAATAGATTAGTTGGGAATGGAAGATTGTTTTGGGTTATATCTTACATTGTTGTCAAAGTTCAGACTATAGCAGAGGAGTAAGCCCACTTAACAGAGTTAACCTAATTCAGAATGGCAAGCCGTCGGATCGGAATGAGGAACCAAGCTGCAGTATGTGTTGGTTGTCGCATGCATAACAGACCGTAGACTTAGGATGTCTAGTACTGCGTAGGAATAGTGGCATTTCCCAGGAATCTAACTAGGGCCGTGGACCACGAGCCTCAGTATATAGAGCATGCGTGTCAAGCTCTTCACTGTATACTGAACACTTTTGGCAGCCGTGCTTAACATGATATACTTGTATGCTCATTGTGTATTCCAACACCATATGTTAACTTAACATTGCAATAGGCTTGATCACTTTCGGTCTCGTGAATCTATGAAATTATTAGAAAGTAAATATTTACAAATTTTCCAATACTTTCACTCACATGTATGTTTTAAAAAACCAGAAAGATAAACACATTTCAGTATTAACAAAGGTTTGCCTAACCCTTTTTATTTAACGTTAAGTCAAGTTACTACTTAGCCTCCGTCGTTACCAACTTAACTACGTGCAGTAAAGATTGATTTCAGAAATGCTCAATTAACAGTCAACATTATATAGTTATATGTAGAGTGGTCGGTTCATTGCACATTTCCGGTAACTTAAGCACAAACTATTTTGCGTGCTACACATGTACTCTGTTTTCAGGTGTCCGTGTAATAGGAATTGCCAAAAAATAATGTAATATTTAAGTGAGAACATATCCGACTACAACAAGTCAACTATGTATATGACCGTAGATCTGTTAAATGGCATGTGGCGTACTTGAAATTCAACATGCCTCTTGATCTTAACTCCCACTCCCTGTACCAGAACATGCTGTTACTTTCTAATTGGTGGTGGGGGGGGGTGACTCACTCTCATCTAACACTGATCTTTGTTGGTTCCTCTTAATTGGTTCCCGTAAATCTGATTTTAAATAACGTGCTTCGTGTATGCATCCCATGCGCTTTCACATAGACATAGCAGTATGAATAGTAACTTGACATTGACGAGATGTCCTGCACGATTGACTTCCTTGGTTGTTCCCTTGTCCGCCTGGCTTCTATGTCGTTGAAGATCTCTGGGATGCTGCATGTGAAACGGCGCTGCTAACTGCTGGGCGACGATATGGCGGGGTGTATCACCGTACACACTCCGCGTAGGAGAGATCTCTCAGGCACTCGCGTCTTGTGAACCGCCTTCTTGTTCTTGTTGAGGAAGCCCTCCACTACAGACGTCTGTATTGTGTCCTCGCGAGCGAGATGCATGTCGGGCATTCCAGGGCTGGAGCAAGCCCACGCCGACCACAGTTGTCGCACCGTGCAGGGGACAGTACACATGCGAGCTGCTACGTGCACACTCGTACATTGCACTGCTCACCTGCCAATAGCAGCATCGACAACAACGTGGGTACAACTTGAGTCTCGAACACAGGTTTACAAGTGCCTTGCGATGTACGATCACGAACTGCAACCTAGTTCTCACGCTACTAGAGCGTATCCAAGTTACGCTATTTTATTCGTATCAAAGGGCGAGTCTGTTGGAAAGATAAACAAACACATTCCTCAGTGTCGACCACGTGACTTTGACAGTAGCGCTGGCTATAGGCGAATCAGTGCTGGCAACATGGCGACAAGACTACACTTAGTGTGCCTCGTCTGTCGTGCGGTGAATGCCAGGAGCGAAGTCGGTCTAGCGACCATGGCTGTGCCACATCCACTTTGCAATGTCTCCTCCAGAAGCCATTGCAAATCGATGGTGACACTTCACAAATATTGCTTGTATTGATATCGTAACAATAGGATCGCGAGTATCACTGTTGGTATCGCAAATATTGGCATTGCAAATATCGTCTTCGGAAATACTGTTCCTACTGACTTTTCAAATATCGAAATCCGATTATTTATTTATTTATCCCTAAATTACAATAATCATGTGTTATAAAGGCGCCACCATAACGATATTATTGTAAACATTTAAAAATACAATTTTTAAATATTTTTTAATGTAGTGAAAATAGCAATATTGGAAAAAAAATATTGTGATACTGGAAAATATAAATATCGCTAATATCACAAATTTGGCAACATCGTATATCGCTAGCACCGTATATAGCTGATACCGCATATCGCTAAAACTTCATTTCGTTAATATCTGTATATGCGCGGTATTGCTTCAAGTTGTAGGGCCATATAATGTTGCGATAATTCCAAAATATTGTTACATGGTCGATATATGGCAATATTGCACAACCACACCACCTACACCCTCCAGACTGGTTACATCGTGGTATAAGCTGTTCATGGTAAAGTGAACCCTTTCGAGACTCTAGTCACTTTTTTCTTTCAGATATTTTTTATCCTTTAACCACAGTTTAAAATAAATATTGACGTGTAAGTAATAAGCACAGTGTGTATATTCCACCAAACTCGGAAGTTTACGTCTAAAGCTAAAATGAAATATATTTGTTGACTGTTATTTCAAATGAGAGGGCTTTCAAAAGTTATTACTTTACCGCGAATAACCTATAAAGGCTGTTCGCAGTTAAGAGAGCACTTTTGAAATCAACATTTGAAAAGTATCACTGCCCTTACCTGCGCTATTTTAACGGGCACACAGATTCATGCGCCCAGTAAAGTTTGCTAGAACGTAGGGAAAGTAGTTCCATGTCTTAACGTTGAACTAAAACTGTCTTGTAAACATTTGTGAATACTGAAATAATAATGTATTTTACTTTCTGNAGTTAAGAGAGCACTTTTGAAATCAACATTTGAAAAGTATCACTGCCCTTACCTGCGCTATTTTAACGGGCACACAGATTCATGCGCCCAGTAAAGTTTGCTAGAACGTAGGGAAAGTAGTTCCATGTCTTAACGTTGAACTAAAACTGTCTTGTAAACATTTGTGAATATTGAAATAATAATGTATTTTACTTTCTGTTTTTTTTTTAATGTTTATAAGTATAGCAATTAGCAAATTTGTAAATTATTTACTTTCTAACAATTTCACAAATTTTCCTTCACGGGCGTATAAATAAAGTAATGAGGCTAATGGAAATGTTGATTTTACATGATGTAAGAATACACGACGTGCATACAAGTAGATCTTAAGCAGGGCTTTGAAAAATATATAACTGTGCACGTCACATGCGCACTCTTCTCAAGTATTGCCTCTGCATTAACGACGCAATAAAATAACGCGCCGTTGGTAATGGCGTGCATCTGCGCAGGAGAGAGTCGATGTAGAGTGCTTCCCACACTGAGACGCAGACAAAGTAAGCTGCCACTCTGCCAAGTCCTTGCAAGGCCGTTACGTTGGTAAATAACGTGCGCGGTAAAGTAACTTCGATAAGAAGCAGATTATAGCATACGCAGGTTTCAAAAGCCATGAACTTGTAGCACGCACGCGCGCACGCACACACACACGCGCACGCACGCGCACACACACACACGCACGCACAGGTATGTAGTGATTAGCCGAGGTGAGATTTATCACATGAAAATGTTCTATAAATATTATTGTCAGATATGGTACCTGACCTAAACATAAACCCCACTTTACGGTAAGCCAATGAATTAAACTACAGATGCCACTTTGTACTTTTCTTCTTTCATTTAAGGAAACTGCACTGGGAAACCATAAAAATAATATTTTAAATAGTTTTCACAGATTTTTTCCTTTTAATATATATCATGAATAGGATAAAAGTCAAAATTGGCGGCCCTAGAAGATAGTTAACCTTTCGTCGAACAAGGTCGTATTTCCAGAGCATGTACTGTATTTGGCTAGGGAGTGTTGAGGTGGGTTGTGTGTGGCGAAGTGCGACCTCGCAGTCAACACCACTCGACTATCTGAGTTGCACGTAGATACCTGTGACACGAGGCTCAGTCGCATGTCGCTGATACCACACTTCCTCCTGCGATACGCTCGTCACACGCCCTAGGCCGCTCGCTGTGCAGATAAGGGCGAGTATGGCTTGTGCAACACCAGGGCTCGTGTCTTCTCATTGGCAGCGAGTTAGCCAATGACGAAGTGCAACCGCCGGTCCTCGAGGACACTGCTCACAAGCAGGACTAACCGCTGAGTGTGGCGGTGAAGGCGACTGTGGTGTGAATATTGTAACAAAGACCAGCTTCGGCAGATGTTGAGAATAGCAGCTATCCCTAATATATAAAATATAATATATAATATGTAAAGGTACGTATCGACAGTACTAATCATGCTGTAGCGAGGGCACTAATATCTGAATAATAATCTAATGGGGCATTGCGGTGTCCGCAGTGCATACTATGAGACGCAATAGTGTTGATTGGGGAGGGGGGGGGGCTATGAAGATCAAGGAAATTGTAGGGTAAAACACGCAAATGTGGTGGAAAATATAATTAAAATCGTGTCGCTTATCCGAGGCAAACGTAAGAAGACCTACACAAACGTAACCCAACTCCACGATAAGTGGTCAACATAAGGGTGGGTGTGCTGGAAGGACTTTGTTGTGTGATTCGGGAATCGTGGAGTTAGGTTAAGTTATGCCATATTGCATTTACCGTGGCTAAGTGCAATGCCCACGTTGTAATGCAATACAACACTTTACTGAATGAGCGAATATCGTCGATGTCACTCGCCTATGTATGCGGCAGTTACATTCTTGGCGGCGAGAATGTGCACGTAGCGACTGCAATGCACGGTCTGAAACACAATAAGCGCGACAAAAATCGCTGATAATTGTCGTTGCAGGCGATGTGTGTTCTTTGATCACACGCAGCTGCATCTTGATAGTGCCGTCTTCGCCTAAGTAACAGACGAGTAGTCTAACCACTACATCACCGCGGCCTCTCTAACACTTGTCTAACACACGAAAATACTATTTTGTAACACGCACTTTTTGAGCCTTAAAAATGAATATTCATTAATACGTGATTTTTTAAACTTTTATCAGGGTCAATATAATTTTTCATGTGATTTACTTTTAATGGCAAGATATATGTATTTGTCTTGTAACAGAGTAATTAATACTTATTTTGTTTCAACTATATTTTTTATTTGACCGCATATTTATGTTTCTTTAGGTTTTTGCGCTGAGTACGTGTACTTAATTAAGGCTTTTTGATTGTTGGGACAGTTTTGAAGTGGCAGTGCGAAACATTTTGAGCTGTGGCCCTCGTGATTGGTCAGATTTGAAGAACATTCTTAGTTCAGTTTATCGAGGAGGAAGTCCGACACACGCGACGTGAGGCGTACAGTACGGGTGGACTACGCGCCAGGGGCAGCCCTGGGTTGGCAGGCCGTCTGGAGGACGCGGGGTGTGATAAGTAAAAAGCAGGCCTTGACAGCTCCCCCCCACCCCCCACGAGTATACTCCAAGGAGGTTACTTTTAACTCGCGCTACGTCGGTTGAGCTGCATTTATGGACTGTATGCTAGCACCGTATAAGTTATTCGCGGTAAAATGAGCACTTTTTAAAACCCTGCTTAAGATCTAATTGTAAGCACATTGTGTATCCTTCCGCCTTACGTAAAATTAACGTTGCCGTGGACCTGATCTCTTTGTTCATGCGTCAGTCAAGGGAAACTGTAAAATTATTGTAAAAGTAAATTTATAAATTTTCTAATCCATGCACTTGTATGAATTAAAAAATATACAGAGAGAAAAATGAACCATTGCAATATTGGCAAATGGTAACGGAACACCTTCAATTCAACGTTGAGACATGGAACTACTTTCTCTTCGTCGTTACCAACTTTACTGGACACATGCCACTATGTGTGCTCGTTAAAAATACATGCAGGTGGGGACAATGACATTTTTCAAGGGTTGATTTCCAAAGTGCTCACTTGATCGTGAACAGCCTTGAAGGGAGTGAACCTACGTAGGAAGACGTCACTCAGAGCGTATCCAGAAACAAGCCTCGTCGTACCTGTCCATCGAGAACGTCAACACGTTTGCCATTTTACATATTCACAACCTAACTCACGTAACACATTTCCAGATTATGTTTTTACGCAATTACGTTAGGGCAAATTTTAGATCGCCTCTCGCTCCGCCCCGTTTTCTCACGCAGTTAACTTTTCCCGACATATTCTACGGGAAGTTCTGAACTGAGTTTGAAGCCTATTGCTAGCTTTTTCCACTATTTTTATTTGAAGTGACAGTTTTTTAAAGATTTATTAAAGATTTGGCGTGATTTGAGCATTTCCACACGCTTCTTCTAAACCACTACGAGGGCGCCAGTGTTGCAAACACCACTCTCTCAAGTAAAATATTTTAATTAAATTGCCAATGTTTTCCAGAGCCACAGGTCAGTTGCACATTTTTAATTAATGTCACGCGGATAAAATATATGGTTTTCGTGGGAAAACTAAGTAACCCCGAGCAGCAATTAAATTTCCATATTTTTGAAACACGACCGCTTACTGTAGTCATTTAAGTAGTCAGTAGCACTTTTCTCCGAGTGTTCCTAGTGATAAGTGCTTGTTCTGGCTCATATATATACATATATATATATTCCCACAAGACTGCAGTCTTCCTGAGTGTGTGAACGGTACACGTTACTTCCTGTTGGTAAGAGNCATATATATATATTCCCACAAGACTGCAGTCTTCCTGAGTGTGTGAACGGTACACGTTACTTCCTGTTGGTAAGAGCACAAGTGTGTGTGTCCACCTGTATACAGCTTGGACGGGGTCGGGTAAACTTAACTTGTCAGACTGCCCTGTGTGTCGCTACAGTAAGTCCGAGTTTGTTTTCACACTCTTTCTAAGTTATCAAGGCGCTAAAGTCGCGATTCTTTTGATTTTTTACAATTACGCTGATCACGCCTAGTTAGGACTATCGTGACTGCGCAGCCAGGGTTGGCACTCTACTCTGGAAACGCGGTACACGTACTGCACTCACAGCTGCGTCACACTCGCGCTATAAGGTGTACTGTTGTGGTAACATTGTGTTCTTTCATACCGTAATGGGTGATATTAAGGAGCGGTGAGTATACATAATGCCAGATGGGCGTATCTGAGTTCGTGAGGGATGGAGGTCTTAATAAAAATGAAAGAACTAAATTTGATTTTAGTTTATTTACACAGCAATTATTTACAGCATTAATTTATCTCGACTATTGCTCTTTTTATTTCTCAAGGAACGCAATATTTAATGTCTCTTTTTACTCTAATTAACATCCTTCTTAATGTGTCTGTTTGGTTATAGTCAATTAACTCATTCTCATTATTAACACACGTTCAGCCTATGTGTTGCCATAATTCGTAATGTATTTCACTCACGCATCCAGTCCAATAGTCTAGTCTGCAGTTGCACTATTCACTGCTCTGATGTTCGCAGTCAGTCTTCTATCACCAAAACTCCAGCCACTCATGGTTCGCAGGCCCGTCGCATGTATACATCAGTCGCCCTGACCATCTGGAAGGTTCGACGCACCCCGAGTCACGCTGAGAGAAACGAGGCCAGTATTCCAGAGCATTCTCCAGTTGTCCGATACCTGAGGTCGGGAGCGAACGCGCCGCATGATTACAGGCACACTTTGCATCACCTTACCTGGTGTCGCAAGTGGGACTAACACACGCGCTGATTACAGAACTTACGCCTACATATAAGTAGGTATTGAGATTTTGTAATGTATAATTTACGATTGCTAAGTGCGTACGTTCAAGCGATTATCATTTTTTAGTATATTTTACGGTTTCGCAATGTATCAAAATTAATTTCATGAAAATGACAAATCAGTTTAAAAGTAATTACCAACACGCGTTTTAGCATAACTATGAGCATTTCAACTTTGACATTTCAACCAAACAGTAACAGATTTNAGTAATTACCAACACGCGTTTTAGCATAACTATGAGCATTTCAACTTTGACATTTCAACCAAACAGTAACAGATTTAAAAAAATTATCGAAGCACTATCTGAGTTTCAACAAAAGTGTTTCTCTTTTCATTGTAAAACGTAAGGCGCAATTANAAAAAAATTATCGAAGCACTATCTGAGTTTCAACAAAAGTGTTTCTCTTTTCATTGTAAAACGTAAGGCGCAATTACGGGAAATTAAGTAATGGATTAAGCAGCCAGTTACTCCCCGTCGTAGCTACATTAGAGCGACGAACTTCTGCAGGAGGTTAATCAAGTAGAGAGAGCTTGTAAACACACGTGCTTAGGAAACACGTGAACAAACTGTGCCAGTGGGTCGCTGACGTGAAAAGAAAAAATTGAAATATGATACCTATGGTCCATTCCAAATAATAAGGGCTGTAGAAGACCTTAAAGCAAAGTCCGGAAAAGCATATTATGTGGGATATTATGAAAAGTACCCGCGTTAGAGGAACTATAGTTGGTAAACAAATTAATTAAAACAAGATATTGGATAAAATGAAGGCATAGTACGTCGTCATCATGTAAACAAATAGCAGTGTGCACTCTATACAACTGTGTTACCTTGAGGAAGCAATACTATGGCCTGGTGGGTAGGCAACACGTCCTACACCCGGAGGTAAACACATGCCGGCTGTAATACGGCGTCGCACGTTCTATAGTTATCACCNATGCCGGCTGTAATACGGCGTCGCACGTTCTATAGTTATCACCAAGAACAAACATACAGCAAACAAATTGCAATTAGTAAATGCGCTACACCGACCTTTATTTGTGTTTGGTGGCACATTATGAAGCAAGGGGGAAGAAGCGAAGAAGGATAAACGTCTCTATGCAACTGCCTGACTCTGGCCGTCCTGCAGATACTGTAACCACGTGTGTTATTGGCTTGTGCTTAAGTGTGGGTAGCGATGCAAACACGGACATCTTACCGGAAAATATAAGCTTTGTACTACAGTTAGTGATTTGTTTGCATGAATTGAGCTTGCAATAGTGTACGCATGTTGTTGAATGTCGTATCAATCTCCTCCCTCCCC
>NQII01002423.1:0-20044 GCA_002778355.1 Clitarchus hookeri | reverse complement strand
TGGCGTCGTCCCTTGGTTCTGGCCTGGAAGTTTATTGTCCCGTTCTGCACGCCCGCCCGCTAAAAGCTCTCATGGTTTATTGCGGTACAAGTCCGGGACAATCACAGCTGGTGGTGGGATCTCGGTGTCCCTTGGGCAGCTGCAAAATTCAGCTGTGTCCGCGCCCTGGTGCCTTCTGTTGTCTCCGGATGTCGTCTGCACGTGCAGGAACAGTTGCACGTGCAGAAACCTTTGGTAGCACGCCTTTGCAGCTGCGAGGCTCCTGGCGTCACTCTTCCGGCACGTCCACAAAACCCTTAATCCTTATTGCGGTCGTACGCCCGCGAGCTTCTCCAGAGTGTGTGTTCTGACGAATAAAATATAGGGACGCAGAATGCGTCAACATGAAGGCGATTTCCAGTAGCATGTTCGGTTTTGTAGCTTTGTTCTGGTGTCTGTAAGGATTGACAGGAATTTTCTGAAGAACATACTATTTACCAATGAAGTGATCCTCACAAACTATGGGTGAGTAAATTTACGAAATATGCATTACTGGGCGATAGAGAATCCGCGTTGTGTCCGGCACAAGGAGCACCAGCGACAGTGGAAAGTGAACATGTTGTGTGGAATCGTTGGAGACTACGTCATAGGCCATACTTCATTAAGGGACAATGACCGGCTATGCGTACACCCATTTACTCAGAGAGGCCTTACCGGCACTTCTGGAAGACATACCGCTCGACGTACGTCATGATATGTGGTTTCAGCATGATGGTTGTCCTGCGCATTTTGCTTTGGTGGCGAGGCAAGTGTTAAATTAAACTTTTCCAAACCGGTGTTTATGGCGCGGCCCGCTACCCTGACCTCACGTCTCTCGATTCTTGTCCTGTGGGGAACACTAGAAGATAGGGTGTACAACACTGTTCCTACGACGCCAAAGGACATGCAGGGACGCATTGTGGCAGCTTGCAGAGGCATTACTCCAGAAACGCTTCAGGCCGCTCGTCGCTCGCTACATGTGCGTTTACATATGTGTATTGCTGTCGATAGTAAAAACATCGAACACACGCTGTGAAAATACCTAATGTGAAGCGTTTCAACCATAACTGTGCTCTTTTGTTCTATGCACGCGGATGCGATTGCATTTGTCCCTAGGTTGGTTTGTTCTATTTTTGTTGTGCATCTCTACGCACTCGTTACTCAGTACAGTTAATGGCTAGGAAACAAATCTCCTGAATTTGGTTCGTATCTGAATAAAATGTAATGTATTGACATCAGACTTGCACTCACATTGTCTGTCTTCCCTCCACTGCGGTGCTCTCTTTTGTCCAATATCGCACTCCGTACCCCCTGCCTCATTAAGGTAAGAGCTACACGGCTGTAAGGAAGCGCGGTCCCGCCAGGATGAGTCACGGTGCGTGTTGCTTGCCTACAGCTGTGAGTACAGGTCCACTGCCCCATGCTACCTGCCCACTTAACTTATTTGCACATTATTTCTTGGCGTTTCTGTGTTACTTTCCATTGCACATGATATGTCACTGAATTCCTCTTTGCATGTACTTTCAGATGGCGTTGAAATAAATGTGTGTTTTTAGAGGAAAAATCATATTTGGTAAAATTATTTCTGTTCATACACGTGTTACGAATAGTTACTTTGCTGCAAATTACTTGCTCCCGTACGTAATTTTATTTAGCGAAAACAGCATTTCGTGATCTGCAACCGTTCCGGAAATTTTGGGTGTCCATTTTAGGTGGACCATCCAGTTTAATTTCTAGAAAATAAAGAGTAAAGTTGCCGTTGTTAATACTTGGTACGCAGTCCTCTTGTGTGTGATCTGGTTCGCAGTGAATGTGCAAGAGATTTGGTTATTTCAGGCTGAAATTTTCACATTCTTGCAAAAAAGCAGCCTCTTTTTTTGTATACTATTGTTGTTTATTTTAAATTGTCATATTTTCGTTTCAAGTTCACTCCGAAGGTGCTCAATTGGGTTAAGGTCGGGGGACTGGAGTGGTGTTTTGAGCTTATAGTTGTGAGATAGTAACAAAAGACGCACCACCTCTGCTGTATTTAGGGTCGTTGTCCTGCTCAAAGTAGTAATCATTCCGAAAATCCAAAAAAAATCAACTCTCTCTTGTCATTTTCTCTTTGGTAAATGTCTCTTCAGTATGTCCAAACATACAAATATGACCTTGATATAAATGCTAGTCTCCTCACTACTGAGTCTGATGTGCTATAACTGCACTGCCACCGCCACGTTTCATAGTAGCTATCATGCTTTGAGGATCTAGCTCAGTTTTAATCCTGCTCCACACTAACGTTCAACTATCATCATGGAATATGTTGAACTTCCTTTCATCTGTGAAAAGTGCTTTGTCACAGAAGTCGGTACCTTTAATATATGTAGTCCTGAGAAAATGTTAATCCCGGTTGGCTTGACCGATATAGGCTTCTTTTTAGGTGCCACTGGCCCTATATCACGCTCGGTTAAAAATCCTGCATGTAGTTCTTGAGGAAACTTGTTTCCCGGAGTGTGTACGAGCGCGGGTAATTCAGAGGGAGTTACTCTGAGTTTCTCTATAGTCGCCCAACTATGTCTGCGATCTGGGAATATGATTGTTTTCTTTATGTATAATGATGTACTGTACGTCTCTCCTCTGCTGTTGTGTGCAGCCTCTTGTCTGCATTGCATGAACCACGCACCAGATACTTCGTGCCTCCACAGCACGCGTAGTAGGCGATGCTCACTGTGCAAGGTCAAGGTCGTCTTACGTCCTAGTTCCTTGTTGGTTCACTGCTTCATGAATATGCGTACTTGTGGCCAGCCATAAAACCATGTTGACTTTTCCTTGCGCGCTGTTAGCATTTCTTTGGCATATAACATTTGAAACTTCGAGAGGGTAGTTATATGATCACTTATGCCCATGATTAATGGGTTTCTATTTCTAATGTATAATTGGACGAGTAATGCTGANTTTGAAACTTCGAGAGGGTAGTTATATGATCACTTATGTCCATGACTAATGGGTTTCTATTTCTAATGTATAATTGGACGAGTAATGCTGATGCGTGCCCCCACTTTCTTCCCTGCCCCCCTATACATCATGCAACTGAGTTTGACTGCATCCTCTTGTCAGCCATCACACTTTTGCAAACATTAAATTCTAAAATGTTGAACTTTATGTAAATCTCAAGGAAAACTTCTTTATGTAAACATTTATAGGCTTGTTGTAAGCGATCGACGTAAATTACGTTTTTCCGTCGCATAACTTTAATACGAACTAAGGGTGGCAACCCCAATGCTTACTTCTAGCCATTATTGCTGTGTCAGGATCTGTGGGGCTATTCCCATCGCCCATCATGCTGGTTATGTTCTCAATACTTACTTATATTATCTGCATTGGTGATAAAAGCGTCCAAAATGTCACGTATGTACATTCGAAGAATATAAAAAAGCGTTTGTTACCGACTGTGTGAAGTATGTAACAACTTTTTTATTTTATATTTCGACATGGCATTACTGCACGGATTTTGATGAAGTTATTCCTGTAAGATAGGTCTTGAACAAACTTAAAATAATGAGGAGTATATCATTACGTATTATCATCAGGGAGNAGTTATTCCTGTAAGATAGGTCTTGAACAAACTTAAAATAATGAGGAGTATATCATTACGTATTATCATCAGGGAGTTTACCAGAAGAAACAGTACAGTCGTCTTCCTTTGAAATTTCCTCTTAATGGGAGGATTTTCTCTCTAATATCACTGGATTACATAACATTGCTACATTGTCTTTTCATTATATTTTGGGTTTGGGTTTGGATTGGTATTGGAAATGGCTTATTAACGTCCCCCGGTGCTATGCCTGAAGGCTTATCAGGGGACGGCTTACAAACTAACTTACNTTTGGAAATGGCTTATTAACGTCCCCCGGTGCTATGCCTGAAGGCTTATCAGGGGACGGCTTACAAACTAACTTACGACCTAACTTACCCATGCCTTACCTTGGATTCGAACCCAGAACCTCCCGCATCCCAGACCGGTGGCGCACCAACCGACTGCGCCACGGGAGGTCGGATTATTTCATAATATTGTTTAATTACAACCAATAATGATCACAGCACAATTTTAGACCACTATGATAATTGTATAATCCCGTTTTAGTTTACGTATTTATAAGTGGCATTCACAGTCACATATTTGACTTACTTAAACCTGTCGTGTAGCAGGCTGTGGAAGATTCCATCTTCCAGGCACAATGTGAGTGAGGAATGCAAGTAGGTGGTGGGCGAAGCTGCGGAGTGCAGTAGAACTACGGTTGGCGTGCGTCGTCATAGCGTGTGTGGCCCTGGAGCATAGTTAGAGAAGGCAGGACGTAGGTAGTACAGTAGACAGTTGCTCCACTCATGTGCACCCACAGTCGCGTCTGGGTGGTGGGCTTCTTGAGAGCTTCTGGTCAGCTCTAAACATTGNCAGCGACTGTAACCCGCCGACAGGCAACAACGTCCGCCAAGTTCTGCAGCTGCCGGGGATCGAACCCTGTTCGCCTTGATTGTAGGCGAGTACTACACCGCCGTGGGGCTCTGGCGGGCTTCTTATCGTCCTGTTGGGGGACCGCTGAAGCTCTGCGTACCTAGGGAAACACAACGTCACTGCTTTACAGCAGAAACATTACTAAATGCTGTGTCAAACGTAAGTTCCACATGCCTAATATAAAATATAAGCGTGAAGGTTCATGCCCCACTCGCAGCTTCTGGTCCCTCGTCATGGATATTCTCGCCGTCAAGATCAGTGCATACTGAGGTGTCTAGCCGTGCTGACCGCCTCGACGTCCGCTGTCCTGGTCACAGCGCGCTGACCCGAGGCGCACGGGGCGGTGTTCATGTCAGGCGTTANACCGCCTCGACGTCCGCTGTCCTGGTCACAGCGCGCTGACCCGAGGCGCACGGGGCGGTGTTCATGTCAGGCGTTACTCCCTGGCTTAGTCGGCTCGCTTCCCTTCACTTCGCGACCTCACGACGTTTGTGGACTTTTGTCAGGCTGGAAAAGTCCCACGAGACACTGATTAAGCATCCCAGTCACTTACTAGGTATGCGCTTGACCAACGTTCCTGCTTCACACTCCGTTGTCTAGGTCAGGGGTTCGAAGCCCTTTCATCACTGACCAACATTTGGCGTTTTTATGATCGTTAGGCACACCTATATATCTGGAGGGGGTGGCGAGCTAGCAATTTCTGTTTCACATTTTATTGAATTTCGGGGTCCCGAGGGGAAACAAGGAAGATTTTGGAAGCAAAATTGAAATTTTTGAAGGTAAAATAAAACGTTTTGGGGAAAGAAAAAAAAAAGGAATTAAAATCTTTTTAAACGAAATTTTAACTTTTTTGGAGGTGGTAACATTCCACCTTAATTGCCTTCGCGTACCACTAGTGGTTGGCACCCTTGTTCTAGGAGATGCGAGGCCATAGTGTTGGCGTGACACTGGAGGGAGGTGCGTCTGCGATACACCCAACACACCACACTGATCTTCTTACAAAAGTTGCAAGGGATTGCCATTATTTCTGGAACTTTGGGCAATATTCNACCCAACACACCACACTGATCTTCTTACAAAAGTTGCAAGGGATTGCCATTATTTCTGGAACTTTGGGCAATATTCTTTCATTTTTACCTTTACAAACACTGTGCTCTCTTAATATTGAGTATTTTTTTTAAATTTCTATTTAATTTCCTGCAAAACATCTACATAACGATAGTTAAATATAATTAAAGAACCGTAGTTATGTGCCTTTAAAACTTGTAACCAAGTGGCTTTAATTTCACGAAGATTTCNTTAAATATAATTAAAGAACCGTAGTTATGTGCCTTTAAAACTTGTAACCAAGTGGCTTTAATTTCACGAAGATTTCTGGATGGTGTTTTACAAGTACCTCTCCGTCATTTCACGGACATTTTTCTAACAGTGTTGGCGCACGTAGTGAATATAGCGTGTAAGTATGAGACAGTGTGTTTGAATACCGTAGTTGTATGGCAGTAGAAGCTGGTATTGTCATGTCTTCCGTAAAGCCCTTGTCACATTCGCTAATTTTTAAGTCAAACTACTTGCAATGAATTTGGTCGAATAAAGTTGAAACGTTTTGAAGTCACTGAAACGTCATTAACGTAGCCATGTTTGTCGGAGAACAATTGAATTGCTCTACTCCCCATCAAACTGTTCGTTTGTTTGAACTGATCTAAAACTTCTTGGATGTTCGACGAATTCAGCCAATCATTATTATGCACATTATAAACTGTTATATCCGACCCCAGTGAACTTTAAAATAGCGATCAATAGCTAGAAACTAAATAAGTTCATGGGTATAAATAATTTACGTATGTAAAATATTCCGGACATAAATGCTGTTGGGAATGCACATTCAACCCAAACAGTGTTAAAACGTGAAAGAATTTCGCACAATAATTGTGGTGATGCGAATGTTCTAGTGATATGTCCAATGCTGTGTGCTTATGTTTGTTGATTGTGAACCAAGCCTTGGAGAAGGAAGTGAGGAGAGAGTTCTGAGTGGCGCGGCAGTGATAGAGGAGTGACTGAGAAAAGACTGCCGTAGATCCTCCAGAGTGCCAGGAAGGACTCGTAGACAAGGGCAGCTGGCAGAGCTGGAGGGTCCTCCAGGACGAGGGAGGAGGAACATTGTCACAGAGCAGCTGCTGGAGATTGGGAAGTACAGTGGAGTATGGGAGCAGTTGGCGAGGTGGAGTGGAGGCTGGTGCAGACAGCCGTGCTCTAGCAGACATTGACGTTGAAGCCGAGCGAGACGTGAGTAGTTGACTCGTGGCTTGTATCTGCTGGACCACGCGAAAGTAAGTCACTACGTGAACATTGAGGCTTTTCAAGAATCCACAAGTATTTTGTGCAGTTCCAGCACATTATATCATTGCCTTACGATATCAAACAGTAAGTAGCCCAGTAAAAATGCAAATAATAACAGTATGTCAATTAAAAAGAAAAAAGTTAACAGTTGTATTTTTCGGTAAACAAATAAAAATAATAAATTTAATTTTTTTTTTNGTCAATTAAAAAGAAAAAAGTTAACAGTTGTATTTTTCGGTAAACAAATAAAAATAATAAATTTAATTTTTTTTTTAATTTTTGTATGTTTTGACATTAATTTAAAAAGAGCTACGATACAATGAATACCCGACTGCAGGCGAGTTATGTTAGATTTTAGTTTAGTTTATTATAACCAGTAGATATTTTGAGATCACGTGTCTGTACTAAGATATAGGACAAGTCAGGTTATACATGTTATATAGTAAGTCTAATGAAACATATATTTAATTCTGTAGTGATATAATTCTTCTTCACTGTTGAAGCATCGTCTCCGCATTCTCCACCACCTGTAAAATAACAATGAAAACTGAAAACACGTGAACACGTTTCACTTGTAAATATTTAGGTTCTGAACTTGCCCGGAGTCCATACGTGTAAATAGAATGGAAAAAATTGCACTTCTGTAGCTATTTGCGTAATNAGGTTCTGAACTTGCCCGGAGTCCATACGTGTAAATAGAATGGAAAAAATTGCACTTCTGTAGCTATTTGCGTAATAATCTGCCGTCTTGTAATTTATGGCATAAATGTCAAGAAAATACATTTTCCATATCAAACGTTTTTTTAGTCCTTTGTAAATAAAAGTTTTGTATTTGGAAAACATAAAGGTTTTTTATTTTGGGATAGCTGGTTGGAAAGCTCTCTTGAAGAGTGCAAGGAAATGCTCATTGGCAATCCTGTAACTTGAAGCCTTTGGTCAGTTAGGGCTGATGGTGTCTTCTGCGCATGTCCGGATATTGCCTGCCATGTTGTCGGCGCAGCTGGCAAGTGTTGAGGAAGGTAAGTCTGTAGGCTCACTGTCAACATCGCACACCGCTGTTGCACGTACTCGTCCTAATTTCACATCAATAAGAACTGTGCGAGATGACTCCTTATGGAAACTGATGTACAAAATGTGACATGACCTGCGACCTTACGTGATTATTAAGGTAGAGACACGCTCTTTAAAATTAGGAATTAAAATTATTTACAAAATGTCAGGAACTACACGCGATGAAACAAGGAATACGTGAGTAGTATTGGCGTGTTCTGATATCTGCCATCTTAGGTATGAACATTTAATGTGCAATATCACCGTCATAAGTATATTAGGGGTTGCAGTGTTATTAAGCAACACTAGTGTGTTACCCCTGGATGTTGATCAATTTATATGACATCGTAATTACGTGTGATATTGGTGTAACATTTCCAGGCTAAAAGTTCGCGAGAAAACATGCAACGTTTGAAAAGATGCCGCAATCTAGTGACGTCAAACTTTCACAGGAGGCAGATATCAAACCATGCTGTCACTATTCACGTATTGTTTTAATCTCGCGTAATTTCTGACTTGTCGACAGTAACTAATTTGAATTTCTAACTTGCAAGGTCAGGTCATCGATGGTGTTTGTAGTTCGCGACGGCCTGTATAAGGCTGAGGTGGCAGGTACGGCGACGCCAGTCGTGAGAAGGAGCTGGTTGTGTGCGCTCTCAGGAGGTAAGTAACCCTCGCAGACAACCGTTACGAGCAACATACCCGCCAGCTCTTTATTCCTTACAGTACGTAGATATTTGACATCTCGTCGCACTCGAAACTACTACACCACTGTAGCAGCATGTTTCGCGTTTACTTCACTACATTTCTAATCAACATTTGAAATACATACCTGCCTATGACTGCATGCGTTTTAACAAATGCACTGGCATTCTGCCAGTAAAGTTGGCGGCTGTGTATAAAAGTTAGTTACGTGTGTTAACTTCGTAATAAAATTGCAATGCAATGTTGAAATTACTACTCTCTCGGTATGTAGTTTGTTTGTGCTCCTCGTAAGAAACTTACCATATGAGCAACACGTTTAAGACGTTCTCGACGTCGCATTTACTTTCAATCTAAACCTGAGTAAAGTGATTAGAGTCATGGAAGTATGAATCCTGCGTACCGTAGAAGGTATGCAGGCGTACAATATGTGCTGACGGCTACTGTACNTAGAGTCATGGAAGTATGAATCCTGCGTACCGTAGAAGGTATGCAGGCGTACAATATGTGCTGACGGCTACTGTACCGCTACGCGCGGCACAAGATGCGCAGACGGCTCCTGTACCGCTACGCGCTGCACAAGATGCGCAGACGGCTACTGTACCGCTACGCGCGGCACAATATGCGCAGACGGCTACTGTACCGCTACGCGCGGCACAAGATGCGTAGACGGTTCCTGTGATGTTTAACTTAAGCAGAGATTTCAGCTGCTCAACCGCAACAGCATATGCTGTTTTTGCACTTGTTATTTTACGTCACTTGTTAAAATTTCCGGCACATGTTTTCAGTTTTGTGGAATGTTCATTAATAAATGTTTACGTAACTTGTTTACTAACTTTAAATACCTTTTGCGATCACATAACATTTCAGGGCACATGTATGCCTAATAATGAAGGTGCCATGCTGGAGTGTATCGAGTCGGCACGATATCGGATCTGGAGGCGAGCACATGGCTCCAAGAATTCGATAAATGTGTGTGTATCCTAACACCAGGGAGTTGATATTTGATACATTGCAGATTGCGGCGAGGTAAACTATTTTTCTTGGGGTTGTTTATTGCGTGTGTTTTTAATTTTTTCACGTCATGTCGATAAAGGAGACAACGAATTCGGTGTCGTCATCGGTGGCTGGAACGACAGGAAATTGTAGAGGTTTTCGGCAATATTGGGGGCAGTAGAAACTTATGGTTTGTACCAGGACTGGACTGTTTACTGGGGGCGTATGGAACAGTACTTTGCGGCAAGCCAAGTGCACCAGGCGGGCTCAGTTCCGGTACTATTGACTGTCATCGATACGCCGAAATATAAAATGTTGAGGGATTTATGTGATCCAGTGTTTCCCGAGAACAAGAGCTGCGAGGAACTCATTGCTATTTTGAGACGACAGTTTTCACGGCGGTGTCGGTATTCCGTAAGCGCATGGAATTCCATAACCTGAATCAGTTAGGGGCGATGCCATTAATGCCTGGTTTGCGAGGCGTAAGAATGCAGCCATGTTGTGCGAGTTCAGAGCTTTGTTGGATGACTTTGTGAAAGGTCGCTTTGTGGTAGGCATGCTTCCCAGTGTCATTGTCGACCTACTATGTGAAGAAGGCTGCCTCAACATCGCGGTGAGGAAGGAAAGTGCAGCACTTAGTCGCCGAGTGCTACATGTGGCGTCAACGCCGTGGGAGCGAGAGAGACCTTTCTACACGCCAGTAAGGAGAGGCGAGAGTCAGTTGGCAGTACTGCATCCAGTAGTACGACTTCCAAGCAGAAGGCGTCCCGGGCCAGCGCAGAACTGGGGCGGAGTACTGCTGGTCGGCCTGCGGCGAGCCTAGCCATGATCGTAAACCTGCAAGTATGAGAAGTTCCAGTCTAATATGTGTCACGTTATAGGCCACATTTCCAAGGCCCGTGGAAGCAAAGTGGTAAATGTTGTTGAGATTATGGAAATGTATGTCCATGGAGCCGCAGGGCCAGCAGATCCAATTTTTGTTCCGGTTGTGGTCAATTCAAAAGTGATCGAGATGGAACTTGATACAGGAGCAGCCATTTCATTATTACCATTGTCAAAGTATACGGATGCTTTTTTGTCATAGCAATCTGAGGCCGACCACAGTTAAACTGAAATTGTATGGTGGTGAGATTTTGAACCCAGTGGGTGAAATTAGTATGGATGTGAGATGCAGCGGTAACTCCAGTCAGGGTGGATTGGTTGTTGTGGAAACCGAGGCTGCTCTTCTGTTAGGCAGGGACTTGATCGTAGCTCTGAAATTGGTTGAATGGTCTAGTGTCAGCGAGGATAGTGTTCCTCCTAAGGGATTGGTCACGGGGCTGTTGAAGGAATTTAGGGAGTTATTTGATGGTAAGCAGGGCACACAAGTATGGTAAGATAGAATTTAAAATGGCATATGCTGCAAAGCCAATTTTTTTCAAGCCAAGGATGGTTCCATTTGCTTTCCAGGAAAAGGTAGATATGGAACTTGTGAGTTTGGAACGAGAAAATATAATTAGCAAAGTGGAGACTAGCGAATGGGGCACGCTTATTGTGCCTGTTGCTAAGGCGGTGGTAATATTAGTGTGTGTGCAGACTATAAGGTCACAGTATGTGATTTTCTCGAAAATGTACATTACCCTATTCCTCGGGTGGAGGAACTGTTTCTAACATTCCAAGTAGGGGAGTATTTTTCGAAAATAGACTTGTACAGTGCCTACAACCAATTGTGTGTTACTTAGGAGACTGGTAAGCTGTTAGCTTGGAGCACGCACAAGAGTATTTATATTGTGAATAGAATGTCTTTTGGGGTGAAACCTGCTTGTGATATATTTCAGCGAGATATTGAGTAGGTTTTGTTNATATTGTGAATAGAATGTCTTTTGGGGTGAAACCTGCTTGTGATATATTTCAGCGAGATATTGAGTAGGTTTTGTTGTGTTGTAGGATGCTGTTTCTTTACTTTATGAGATTTTCGTCGCAGATGCTAGAGTCTGAGCATTTGGACAACTTGAGACAGGTATTTCTGAAGTTGAAGGAGGCAGGGTTCAAGTTGAACCGCGTAAGTTCATTGTGATGGAGGTGCAATATTTGGGTCTTATTATTGACAAAGAGGGCACCCGAAAGAACCCCGACANGCGTAAGTTCATTGTGATGGAGGTGCAATATTTGGGTCTTATTATTGACAAAGAGGGCACCCGAAAGAACCCCGACAAAATTAGAGTTTTTTATTGAAGCACTCCACCCTGTTAACGTCGATACAGTAAGAGCATTTTTGGACACAGTGAATTATTACCAGAAGTTTATACCCAACTTCTGAACAATCCTTTGTCCATTGTATGATTTGTTTAAAAAAAGAGAGCAGGTTTGAATGGTAGGATAAGTGTGAGGAATCTTCTGTAATTGCTAAGGCTGCTGTTCTATCTCCCCAGGTNAGAGCAGGTTTGAATGGTAGGATAAGTGTGAGGAATCTTCTGTAATTGCTAAGGCTGCTGTTCTATCTCCCCAGGTGTCGGTCCACTTTGAGGCGGACTGGCCAGTTAAGTTGACCTGGGACGCATCCGCGAAGGGGATCGCAACTGTTTTGTCACATGTTTTTCCTGATGGCATGAAAAATCCTATTTGCTATGCTTCTAGGATTTTGTCTAAGGCTGAAAGCAATTATTCTGTGATCTAAAAGGAAGTGTTAGCTTTATATTGGGGAGTCAATAAATTGTCTCAATATTTGTTGCGGAAACATTTTATTTTGGAAAAATAATGATAAACCATTGTTAGCACTCTTTGGTGAAAATAACGGAATCCCGGCGATGGACGCACGAAGACTTCAAAGATGGGCTTTATTCTTGTCAAGCTTTGATTACACCTTCGAGCATTTGAAAGGGAAATGCAATGTTNAAGACTTCAAAGATGGGCTTTATTCTTGTCAAGCTTTGATTACACCTTCGAGCATTTGAAAGGGAAATGCAATGTTGCGGATGGCCTATCAAGACTGCCATTGGGGGATAAAGCTGAGGTTAACCAGGTTGATGCGGTGAAGGGTGAGTATTTGCATTTTGTCGAGCAAGCCATTGCAATTAATGCAAACACAGTGAGGGGTGAAACTTCAGTGAGGGGGTAGCATACGTACAGAATGGGTGGCCTCGTACGTGTCGCATGAGTTAAAACCTTATTTCCACAAGAGAGAAGATCTGTCGGTCGAACAAGGAATACTATTGTGGGGCTATAGAGTAATCATTCCCAAAAATTGTTGGGTGAGAATCCTCGAAGAGGTTAGGTACATTCTACACACCTAAGGATGGTAAAGTTAACAAATTTATGTAGGTCTTATTTGTGGTGGCCTAACTTGAACTCAGATTAGGAAGAGTTCCTAAGATCTCATACGGTGTATATATCAGCAAGGGCAGATCTCCCCCTCCCCAAGGTGGGTGAGGGTAAGTGGCCAGAGAGTCAGGAGGTTTTTGAGAGAATACATCTGCATTATTTAGGACCGATAAAGAGTATACATTTTTTGATTATCACATATTCATTTTCAAAGTAGGTGGAGGTATTCCCGGTGAGTCCCTTAGCTACGGATGCGTGTATTGGCAAGCTTGTGGAGACTTTTTCCAGGCACGGGTTGCCCAGAAACATTGTTTCGGTTATTGGCAGCAATTTTGTTTCGGAGGAATTTAAAAGTTCTTGCAAGTTCAATGGTATCGATCACTTGATATAACCTTCCTACCACCCTGCAAGTGCATAATAGGGTGGCAGAAAATGCGATCAAAACATTTAAGGTGGGATTGTCGAAATCACTGCGAGATGGAGTTAATGCACGTGCTTCATTGGCCACTCTTGGTTAGTCGTTGTCTAATGTCCTACGGGTATGCACCTCACTGCACGACTAAGGTTAGTCCAGCTCAACTCATGTTTGGTAGAGCTNTTGTCTAATGTCCTACGGGTATGCACCTCACTGCACGACTAAGGTTAGTCCAGCTCAACTCATGTTTGGTAGAGCTTTGAGGACTAGGCTCGACCAGGATATTAGGGGATCCCAGCAGTCTATTGTGGCAGAAGGGAAAAGACGAGTGCAGTTTGCTGTAGGTGCGGAGGTATGGGTTGGTAACCACAGGTCCTCGCGTAAGGAGTGGTAAAGAAGGAGAGTACAGCATGTCACGGACAACGGAATCCTATTAGTTAAATGACGCGGTACGGGGCTCGTGTGGAGGAGGCATTACGACCAAACCATTAAAGCAGGAAAGGGTCCTGGTAGATCCGGTCACGCCCCAGATACAGGCGGGGAAAGGATTGTGGATCAGCAGTCAGATTTCCCTCATGTAGAAACATAAAACCTCCAATTAGGCTTAACCTATAAGGATTTGTATGTATATTTATAATGTAACTTAGTATGNATGTAGAAACATAAAACCTCCAATTAGGCTTAACCTATAAGGATTTGTATGTATATTTATAATGTAACTTAGTATGAGATATATTAAGGTTGTATTTGTATAACATTGGAATGTGGTGTTGGTTTGTTTTGCTAAGGATGGTCCTCCAGCTTGAGGGGAGGTGATGCAGTTTATCGAGTTGGCACAGTATCGGATGTGTATGTTATCTATGGTTGTATCCTGTTCTAGTCATGTTGTAGTTGTAAAGAGGCGAGCGCATGGCTCCAAGTATCCAATAAGTGTGTGTGCATCGTAGCACCAGGGAGTTATTATTTGATACATATTATGGTTCGTGCCCACAATTCCATGGCTTTGTTTTTGTTAAGTTTGCAGAGCCTGGCTGTCGTTCTCGCAGAGCTTGCCACCATCTCACTGGCACCGTATGTGTTTCACCTCAGTCATGCCTTGCTTTGTAATGTTTACTACATACTGAGATAAAAGTTAGAGCGGCTACCAGTTCTGAATATTTCGCCTTGCATAACATGTTGGAAATATGGAACTCCTTTTCATGATCGGCTGCCATCGTTACAGGAGTCAGCCAGGAAATGTTAGTCAATTGCGGTTAAGAGCAAAGAATTCTTTCATCGGTTTGCAAGATAGCAGCGATTGAGTACTGTCAATCACGCCTGATAGACAAAATAATATGAATGAACAGCTGTGATACGCCACAACATACTTACCAAGCGAGGGGCTCGCCCACGTGTGGCGAGAATCACAACTACGTGACTGAAGCATGCAAGTCATGCATGGCTTTCAAGAGAACATGCAACCATTGCTCATGCACAGCGGTTTCTAGTTGACGAAGCGTGGCTCGAGGTGGAAACATAGCGCGTTCTAGTTAAGGAAGGTCAGGTGAGTGAGGAGGCCAGACAGATGCTACGATACATCCTTGTNGTTAAGGAAGGTCAGGTGAGTGAGGAGGCCAGACAGATGCTACGATACATCCTTGTTGTCGCCGATCCATGCTTGGATATTAGAGTATTTGGAACACAAGTTGTTTGCCAGGGATCACAAAGTGGGACGTACTTACTCAGAATAGTGATATACTGTTGTGATTTTCCTCTTAACATCATCTCAAGGTGACCGCTAATGCTGACAGCGGAATTTCTGGTTAACAATCTTATAAAGTGTGGACTTCTCCACGACATTCAAGAAAATATAATTAACAAACATATAATACATAAACACATATTCTAATGAATAATTTAAGGAAAAGATACCAACAAAGCAAAAAAAAAAAACTACAGCACAAACATAAATACAATGGGTATTAAAAATACACAGCGTTTCAGCATTATCAAAGACCTTAGAAGGATACTTGCTGCATTCAAGTGTGGTAAAAATACCAAAATAAGCTAACACTGTACACTGGGATTCAAAATTCAGTTTCTTATTTGTTTAGCTGTATACGAAGTGTAGATGGAGACGCGACCGTCAGAGCAAGATGGCTCGAGTTGTCCCAGACCACNTTTGTTTAGCTGTATACGAAGTGTAGATGGAGACGCGACCGTCAGAGCAAGATGGCTCGAGTTGTCCCAGACCACGCCAAGATAGAGCGGCCCACACTAGCGCACAGCGGCTTCGTGCTCAACAGTAGGAAGGAGCTTGTCAAGACATGGCGGGCTTCACTGGCCCTTCGCCAACACAAACAACGTGGCTGCAGGTTCGTCACACCGGGTCAAGTGTCCTCTGCTTTGTTGCGTCTAATCGCCGTATGGACGTCGCTTCAGANTTGTCGCCGATCCATGCTTGGATATTAGAGTATTTGGAACACAAGTTGTTTGCCAGGGATCACAAAGTGGGACGTATTTACTCAGAATAGTGACATACTGTTGTGATTTTCCTCTTAACATCATCTCAAGGTGACCGCTAATGCTGACAGCGCAATTTCTGGTTAACAATCTTATAAAGTGTGGTCTTCTCCACGACATTCAAGAAAATATAATTAACAAACATATAATACATAAACACATATTCTAATAAATAATTTAAGGAAAAGATACCAACAAAGCAAAAAAAAAAAAAAACTACAGCACAAACATAAATACAATGGGTATTAAAAATATACAGCGTTTCAGCATTATCAAAGACCTTAGAAGGATACTTGCTGCATTCAAGTGTGGTAAAAATACCAAAATAAGCTAACAGTGTACACTGGGATTCAAAATTCAGTTTCTTCTTTGTTTAGCTGTATACGAAGTGTAGATGGAGACGCGACCGTCAGAGCAAGATGGCTCGAGTTGTCCCAGACCACGTTAAGATAGAGCGGCCGACACTAGCGCACAGCGGCTTCGTGCTCAACAGAAGGAAGGAGCTTGTCAAGACATGGCGGGCTTCACTGGCCCTTCGCCAACACAAACACGACCGGCGATGTGAAACAACGTAGCTGCAGGTTCGTCACACCGGGTCAAGTGTCCTCTGCTTTGTTGCGTCTAATCGCCGTATGGACGTCGCTTCAGAGGACCACGTGGACTGACTCGTGGTGTTGTAAGAGCCGCTCTGTGATGCGTGTAACAAGTTGACACGGGCACTGGAGACAGCTGTTCATTTCACACAGTGTGCTACCTCGCTTGTGTGAGCTTCCGTAGCGAGTTGATACAGGCTCCTTGGCAGCACCCAAGGTTGAGGTTATGTTAGGTCGACGCCTAAGTGGAACGGTACACGAAAGCCTATTTATTTTCCCTATTTTCGTCACAAGTTGTTTTTAAGATGGTTTATCGAAATTTACGCTACAACAAGATATAAAGAACGATTTTTAATGTAGTCCATTTACGGTTACTTCCAACTTTTCTGAAGTCCTGCTGAAGTTCTACTTCCAGGATATTCCTCCGCCGCATGTAAACAAAGCTTAACCGAGTCTAGAAAATTACACCAAAGGGACAGCGCATTCAGTGTAATAATATTTGGCACGAGAACTATTTTTTACTGGGCATTACCAACACACCTATTATCTTACTGTTTTTATTCATATTGATTATAAATTAAATATAATAATTTATAGATGAAATGTAAGTAAAAGTTCAATTTACCCAAAAATAAGGTACTTTAATGTTAATACGCGTATAAAACGCTTGTGACACGTGGCGTACTCAGGAAACAAGCNAAATAAGGTACTTTAATGTTAATAGCGTATAAAACGCTTGTGACACGTGGCATATTCAGGAAACAACGAAACACGCCATACACGAGGCGGCTTTCAAAGGTTTCATTCAAAAAGTGTCAAGAAAGTGTGAATACACTATACCTTATTACATTGTTCGACACTCACTGTTCTTATTCTTCTCGGAGCATTGATGGAAAATTATAATTAAGATATTCATTCTCATTTTCCATGAGTGCTCCGAGAAGAATAAATGCAGTGAATATCTATAATGTTGAAAGGTGTGCGACATTATTATTTATTTCTTATCGTTCCAAAATTTTTAAAAAATCCTCTGATAAGTAACTTGTGACAAAAATGAGATATATATAGTCCATTCACGGACGTTTTGAAACAATCCTCTGAAAAGTAACCCTAGGAGTAACATGCCCACCCGTTTTCTTGCATGACTGGTGTGGGTGGAGGTTGGCAACCCGGAGGTTGGTCGGGACCAAGGTTACAACGAGGGGAAGAGGATGATACCGCAGTGGTTTGTCATTACCTTCCGCGGGATGGATGACATGAAGCGAGGTGAGAGTGGACACGAGCGACCTGGTCGTGGGAGGCGAGCAGTCTAACCACTCAGCCACCGCGGCCCCAAATAATTAATATACCACAAATATTTAACACTGTGATTAACTTGAAAGTACTATATTTTTATTTAATGAAACTTTAACTTAGTATCTTCTATAACTTGTAATTGATTTCGTATTCAATTTCAATTAAAAACAGCGAGAGCATCGATATGTTGGCAACGGCTAGTAAGAAAGAGTTCACAGATAAAACACTGTTTTAACCTAGTTTTTTAGTATGGTATTTGTGAATTAAACGTTTTCTACTGAAACATTTACATTTTAAGGTAGCGCTGACGGAAACATATTTCATTGTTATTGTTAAATATATCAGCGCAAATCACGTCGCATAGGCCCTAGTGTCATTTTTTTTATGCTGCGGAAGAAAATTCAATAAGCGAAGCGGAACTTGTCGATCTCTCTTTCTCCCTCTCTTTCTCTCTCTCTTTCTCTTACTCTCTCTCGCTCTTTCTCACACACACACACACACACACACACACACTCTCTCTCTCTCTCTCTCTCTCTCTCTCTCTCTCTCACACACATACACACTTTCCCCACTCCAAGATTCACAGCACTAGAATTAGCAGGAAAATGTTACATGTTTTCAATATAAGCATATTTCATACTTATTACGGAAACAAAAGTTAAAATTTGTGATTTAAAACTGAAACGAGATTGTAATGTTGGAATACATANAACTATTTTTTACTGGGCATTACCAACACACCTATTATCTTACTGTTTTTATTCATATTGATTATAAATTAAATATTATAATTTATAGATGAAATGTAAGTAAAAGTTCAATTTACCCAAAAATAAGGTACTTTAATGTTAATAGCGTATAAAACGCTTGTGACACGTGGCATATTCAGGAAACAACGNCAAAAATAAGGTACTTTAATGTTAATAGCGTATAAAACGCTTGTGACACGTGGCATATTCAGGAAACAACGAAACACGCCATACACGAGGCGGCTTTCAAAGGTTTCATTCAAAAAGTGTCAAGAAAGTGTGAATACACTATACCTTATTACATTGTTCCACACTCACTGTTCTTATTCTTCTCGGAGCATTGATGGAAAATTATAATTAAGATATTCATTCTCATTTTCCATGAGTGCTCCGAGAAGAATAAATGCAGTGAATATCTATAATGTTGAAAGGTGTGCGACATTATTATTTATTTCTTATAGTTCCAAAATTTTTAAAAAATCCTCTGATAAGTAACTTGTGACAAAAATGAGATAAATATAGTCCATTCACGGACGTTTTGAAACAATCCTCTGAAAAGTCACCCTAGGAGTAACATGCCCACCTGTTTTCTTGCATGACTGGTGTGGGTGGAGGTTGGCAACCCGGAGGTTGGTCGGGACCAAGGTTACAACGAGGGGACGAGGATGATACCGCAGTGGTTTGTCATTACCTTCCGCGGGATGGATGACATGAAGCGAGGTGAGAGTGGACACGAGCGACCTGGTCGTGGGAGGCGAGCAGTCTAACCACTCAGCCACCGTGGCCCCAAATAATTAATATACCACAAATATTTAACACTGTGATTAACTTGAAAGTACTATATTTTTATTTAATGAAACTTTAACTTAGTATCTTCTATAACTTGTAATTGATTTCGTATTCAATTTGAATTAAAAACAGCGAGAGCATCGATATGTTGGCAACGGCTAGCAAGAAAGAGTTCACAGATAAAACACTGTTTTAACCTAGTTTTTTAGTATGGTATTTGTGAATTAAACGTTTTCTACTGAAACATTTACATTTTAAGGTAGCGCTGACGGAAACATATTTCATTGTTATTGTTAAATATATCAGCGCAAATCACGTCGCATAGGCCCTAGTGTCATTTTTTTTATGCTGCGGAAGAAAATTCAATAAGCGAAGCGGAACTTGTCGATCTCTCTTTCTCCCTCTCTTTCTCTCTCTCTTTCTCTTACTCTCTCTCGCTCTTTCTCACACACACACACACACACACACACACTCTCTCTCTCTCTCTCTCTCTATCTCTCTCTCTCTCTCTCTCACACACATACACACTTTCCCCACTCCAAGATTCACAGCACTAGAATTAGCAGTAAAATGTTACATGTTTTCAATTTAAGCATATATCATACTTATTACGGAAACAAAAGTTAAAATTTGTGATTTAAAACTGAAACGAGATTGTAATGTTGGAATACATATTATAAGACTTAGATGTGTGTGGGTGGGCGTTGTTGTGGCTCCGTTGTGATTAATTCGCTGTGTGTGGGTGGGCGTTGTTGTGTCTCCATTGTGATCGTGGCCGCTGTGTGTGGGTGGGCGTTGTTGTGGC
>NQII01002422.1:264865-354694 GCA_002778355.1 Clitarchus hookeri | reverse complement strand
GTGATGCAGTTACGTCGCGACATGTATCCTTGTACTGATACAGGCACAAGTGGACACTTTTTTAAGTTATGTTAGCAGCAGCTCAGATATGCAGATAAATTCTCTCCTCATACCACAATTCTGGATGGTTAAAATAAAAGTAATGCTAATTTTGCAACCAGCGGTAGCCAATGCTTGTTATTATGACGTTTTATGGACGCAACGACAGTAAATGAACTCATCTTCTCTTAACTATTCCCTACTTGAATCATGTAAATCTCTTCCTTGCTCTCCCCCCCTCCCCCTTTGCTAAATAGTTAAGTGACAAGCAACAACCTCCTTTCCCCTTTCCCACTAAATTGCTTTTCTCAACAGCTGAAGACAAATATGGCCACCCGGACTTGCTCAAAGGGAGTGTTACGTGGTTAGTTGTGGGGGTAGGGTCACCTCAAGCAAGGGTGACCACTTGTTGAAAAGAATGGAATTAATGATCAAATTTGCCCGCATTCCTGAGTAAAAATAATTGCTGTAGTTTGATATTATTAAGTGCCTATATGTACACATGTCTTTTTAATGCAATTATTTATATAATAAAAAAAATAACATTAAATGATTTAAAAAATTATGAAATTCAATATTTTTTAAAATACAGTAGAGCACCCCTTAACCGGAATTCCCTCGAACAGAACTCCCCTTATCCGAAACTAATTTTACAAAAAAAACTCAAATGTTGCAAAGTTGTGCCATAACTTTCCAGCGCTCGCAAGAGGTCTTTCGTTGCTCACACCAGACTAGCACGATGAAGAGACAGCCGGCCTAAGTGGCACAGCTACAGCTATAATGCATAATGACACAAGTGACAGTGATTAATGGCAATGTGCAACACATGCCGTTGGTTTTAGTGGTGCGACTTTCAGAATTTAGCGTTCTAATGTGTTAGTGTACATGTACCGTATTTTGGCGTGTATAGACCGCACCAAAAGTTTTTTATGAAAAATTAGGGATAATTAATATTTCAAGCATAGACTGCAATGCATTTTTGTATTCCCGTAAATATTGTCGGGCCTCATTGCGCTAGTGCGGCAACAGCAAACTATGGCAACGTCAAACTAATAAATTTTCCGTTGAATATTATCGTTGCCATGGCTCCTTGCCTCCGTCTGCTGAAAAGTAGTAACGGCGCAGTATTCCGCGTAAATAAAACTTTTGTATTTATGTCAAAATGCCTCAACACTNATGGCTCCTGGCCTCCATCTGCTGAAAAGTAGTAACGGCGCAGTATTCCGCGTAAATAAAACTTTTGTATTTATGTCAAAATGCCTCAACACTGCGTTTAAATTGCGAAACATGTGCACCATGCGTAACCTGCCAGCTCGGCCGGCTATTGCCGAGCAGGCAATGGTATGGTGCATGTGGGCGTGCGGCGTCGCCCACACACAGCTATCGCTGGCTGACTCATTCAACCAGAGAGAGAGAACGAGACAAACAAAAAAAGAGGAGGAAGGAGTGAGAAAGAAAAGAAAGGGTCCGAGCAAGCTTGCTTGGTGCTGGATGGCTGTTATTTTGGCTGAGGGAAGGAGGTGGTGGTGAAACGGAGGGACGCCAAGCGAGAGGGTGAAAGAAAAAAGAGAAAAGAAGTGCGCCAGCTGAATGGCGGCTAGAGGTGATACAAAGCAGAACAGTCGAGGAAAGGCAGGCTAAAGTATGCTGCAACCCATACCCGTTTAAACACAAGTAATGAGCTATTAATTTCTAATTATTTTTTTGACTTCCTTAGAAACTAAGTTAAAACATTAGAGCGTATTGTTCGTTGACAAATTTCTGAACATGGTTTAGGGGAGAAATTTTTTTATGCTAATATCTCGTAAATAACGAGCACCCCACTTTTCGTAATTTTTTTTTGGTAAAAATGTGCTGTCTATACACGCCGAAATATGGTACTTTATAAACTTTGTCTATAATACGTCAGCTCTGCTCCTGTAAATGTATGCTGTGCCGACGTGCCATGCAGTAAGGGAAAGACTGTCCAAGGAATTGACTATACTTTGGGAAGTTTTATCAGATGCACGTCAACACAAACAGTAACATGATATACAGATCTCGCTTAAGAATCCCCGGTAGAAGGTTGAGAATGAAGGTCATTACCGCAGCGCCGGGAGTTTTATGACTCACGTTTCATAAACAGTACGTAGTGTTTTTTTTAATGGTTTTGTAACTTTAAGGATAAAACTAATAATTTACACTCATCGATTTCTTAGTTAAAATTATGTGCCACATATACACGAGTTCAGACTAAAAATGTGTTATTTTTCACACCATCCCACCCCCATTTCCCATAATCGGAATTTTCCCTCAACCGGAATAGCCCTTCTTCCGACGATTCCGGTTGAGGGGTGCTCTACTGTATAAGCAAAATTTTACTGTAAAATGGATTTTTCTTCTTCAGACACTGTATGTGGCTCATAGCTGTACACTCATCCACAAAATGCTCCTGGCGATGGACCAAATCCAAAAGGACTTGACCCTATACAAGCATGTGATACAGAGGAATACGCTGAGGGAGACCTTGGGGTAGATCGTTCGGGGAGGAGTGTTGGCAGAAGCAGTGCATTCCATCATGCATTTGTCAAGTACCTCACAATTAGGTCACTCAATCAAGTTCCCCGGAGGGTTTGAACTCCATGCCAACTGCTTGGATGGCCTGTCATTCAGCTGCTCTGGGCTGGGCACCGGAAGTGTGAGTTAGGATGGTAATTTAAGGCGTAGGAGGAAGAGGAGATTGGCAGAGTGCCTATTAGATTATAAGGAGTGGGTTTGTGGTACAAAATATCCAATCCCAGACTCCAAACTGCAGGGAAGCACAAGCTGCAGATTATTGCTATGGCATCCCACCTCAGACTCGCCAGACAAAACCTGTGTTGGTTGGACAATATTTAGCCAAGTACAATTGGTGGCCCAGAGGCTCAGACCTTTGGTGGGCACATGGTAAGAATTGACACCATCAGCGCTTGGACAGTGGCATTACTGCCTGAGCTGCAACACAGACTACTACACCAGCTGGCACCCTCAAGACAATGCTCAATGGTGATACCAGCTAAATCAAATAAGTCAGTTGAATTCACTACACATCAGTAAGAATAACTGGCAAGCCTGTGATACTGGGTCACAGAAGCAGCTGTGGGCTTAAATGCATACAACAGTACTGTTTTAACCCATTATGTTTGACTTTAACTGACTCACAGCCAAGCACGCTGAGAAACATTCTAGAATCCTGACCAGTTTAGGCATGTTCAGATATGAAACATGTTTAAGACATAATATGCAAAAGTGTTACACATTGTGTGCATTTTCACGTACATACAATTATTGAGGTTAAGAATTCAGAGGTGAGCAACATAGCATTAAAATATATAAAAACAGGAGGCCCATACCCAAGGGCATTGGCTCCTCTGCAAGGAGATGGTACAATGTGACAGCCAGGTGTATTTACTCACAGTGCAGACAGTGGGGAAGTGAGAGCTGGCAGGCAGCGTGGCATGGTCCAGCCCCAGTAGGATCACAGCAGTGTACACCAGGATGCAGCCCACTACCACCATGTTGTTGAGACGAGGGCTTGACAGCTTGATGTACCTGCAACAAGGAAACAGTAGTGATGGTCTGCATGTCGTGAAGCTCCTGAAGAGATGACAATGTCAAATTGCTTGTTAACGAGTACTGTGACCCCGGCAACACAGTGGTGATGAACTGAGAAAAAGCCTGGGTGTGGCTGTCAGGAACATGGAAATGGGTTTTATGTGGAACACATGTGCATTAGCAGGTAATATTTTCTTTGGGATATGAGAATGAAATAAAAGCAATGGAAAGGATACTTGGTCTTTATGGCTACAATTGATGGATCAAGATGAGATCTTTTGCTTAGCACTAAAATCAGCATGCTAGCACATTGAAATTGCAAGACATGCTGTCCGGAAATTTTTGCCCACGCCCAAAACTGCTGTCAGTCGCCATGGGTCCCCCACCCGCACCTTACGCATCCATGGTGCCAACTCAATGTTATGTTCTCATCATAATCATATACCCAATCAAAAAAGACTACATTCATTTCAACTGCATTATTAGTCATGAAATTATAGTGTCAAAATTGATCAACCTGCAAACGTTATATTGCAATTTTTTGTCCTGGTATCCTATTAGTCGGTTTGATTTTACAAAACCTACGTAGGCAAAGTTACTAAGGCACTTACAGATCACAAGGTACTGGGTTTGTATTCAGAGAAAACCACATATTCGTATGTGTTCTTTTTAGTGTGAGCTAGGTTAGTTTATTACATAAGGCACTCACCTTTCTAATTAGATTTCTGGCATAAAATCAGTGGTACTTAACCCTGCCCCTTTTTTTTCCCCTTAATGAAATAGTTAACAGTAAATACTTTATGAATAAAACTGTGTTCTTCTGAGCAATTAAACACACAAAATACATATTCATTAATCCACCGGCCGACTCTATAAATGTACTATACACTATCTGTTATGATATCAAGATGATGTAGGTTTACCTCTCACCACAACCACACTTCTACATCAGATTGGCATATGCAGCACAATTCATCAATCAACAAGATTGATACATGACATGTAGTTAAACTATTTCTTTTTTGTTGCAACTCCATATTATCACATGCGTGTCACGTGTCCCGTGTCCCAGAAGAGATACGAACCCTGAATGGCAGCTACCCAGGCAAGCATTCCGCCTCCTTAGAAAAGGCAGTCGCCTGGAGAGTGGAAAGCACCTCAAGAAAGAAAGTAATATAAATCGCCTCTGCCTATCACAATCCCACAAAAAATAAATCCAGCAGACAACACTAGTGAAGTAGTGGATACCACCTGCATACGAGATAAACCCTATGTCCAGCCTCCACCGAGAGAGATCACAGCTAGTGCAGCGCCGCCTACGACGGGAGGAGCCACCTGCCTAAGCCACCCAATGGATGAAGGAACCAGACACACCCCCTGGCCAGGTGTACAAACGACCCTGCACTACTGCAGAACAGCAGTTGATNGAGATCACAGCTAGTGCAGCGCCGCCTACGACGGGAGGAGCCACCTGCCTAAGCCACCCAATGGATGAAGGAACCAGACACACCCCCTGGCCAGGTGTACAAACGACCCTGCACTACTGCAGAACAGCAGTTGATACCAGCTGCTCACCTTATCACCAGTCGTGCTAAGGCGAGCTGCTCTGTCTGCTCTCCTCCACTTCGTGAGGAAACGTCCTGCTATCACCAGTGACCAACGCCGGACTTCTTCAGCACGCGCTGCAGCCCCGAAGAGTCGTTGTTTCCCCCACACTTGGCACTTGCCGTCAACCCACACATCCCATATCCCACCCTTAAGTCCCTTCAGAACTACACAGCTTCAGTTAGGGTACAGTTGTTCTGACAACTACCTAATTTGTTGCTCTTACTCTTCAAGCACGCCCTTCAGGTAGTCTCGTCAAGCCAATAGGCCTCTTCACCTGTCTTTTGCTTTCACCTTCCATAAATTAATCAGTGCATTGATTTACAGCAGGAGAGTATGGGTCACAGTGTTTGATTCTGGACAGAATAAAACAAGTTCATACTCTAACCGCCATCTGTTCCTTCCTGAGTGAACAGTACTTAGTCCCATTAAGGTGACAGTCCAACATCACCCAGCCACCAAAATTCAACATGATAATTCTCCGTCGCAAAAGAANTTAGTCCCATTAAGGTGACAGTCCAACATCACCCAGCCACCAAAATTCAACATGATAATTCTCCGTCGCAAAAGAATGAAGGTGGAGGGGGCGATTGAAGTTTGATGCGTAGTTACACTATTTCTTTTTTGTTGCATTGCTGTATCATCATGTGCACGTCACGTGGACCAGAAGAGATACGAACCCTGAATGGCAGCCACCCAGGCCAGATTCCGCCTCCATAGATAAGGTGGACACCTGGAGAGCGGAATGCACCTCAAGAAAGAGAGTAATATAAATCACCCCTGCCTAACACAAGCCCATGAGAAGGGAGATCAGCCGACAACGCCAGTGAAGTTGCCCCTAAGCTCAAACAGCGGATATCACCCGCATACGAGATAAACCCTGCTTCTAGCCTCCCCCGAAAGATTGCAGCCAGTGCAGCGCCGCCTACAAAGGGAGGAGCCGCCNCGAGATAAACCCTGCTTCTAGCCTCCCCCGAAAGATTGCAGCCAGTGCAGCGCCGCCTACAAAGGGAGGAGCCGCCGAATGCCGAAGGAACCAGACACACCCCCCGGCCAGGTGTACAAAGGGTCCTGCACTGCTGCAGAACAGCAGTTGATACCAGCTCGCCTTAGCACCAGTCGTGCTAAGGCTCTCTGCTCTGTCTGCTCTCCTCTGCCTCCTGAGGATATGTCCTGCTATCACCAGTGACCAACGTTGGACTTCTTCAACACGCGCTGCAGCCCCAAATAGTTGTTGTTCCCCCCACCCCCTTGACACTTGCCATCAACCCACACACATCATATCTCCCCCTTAAGTCCTTTCAGGACAACTCAGCTTCAGTTAGGGTACAGTTGTTCTGACAACTACCTAATTCGTTGCTCTTACTCTTCAAGCACGCCCTTCAGGCAGTCTCTTCAAGCCAATAGGCCTCTTCATCTGTCTTATGCTTTCACCTTCCGTAAGTTAATCAGCGCAGTGATTTATAGCAGGAGAGTACGGGCTACCGTGTTCTATTCTGGATGGAATAAAACACGTTTATAGTCTAATTTCCGCCTGTTCCTTATTGAGTGAACTGTACGTAGTTCTACTTGGTAAGTGTCACCTCGCAAAAGAGATGCAGGGAACTGCGGTTTATGAACTGATTTGCGGAATCTAGAGTAGGACTGCGGCCTGTCCCCTAAAAAGAACTTGACGTAAGTCGCCCAATACACCATACATTAGACGGTCACCTATACTGTAGACCAGGTATGCAAAGGCACCTTGTGCGCACGAACGGTAGAGCCTTGACCACTAGCAAGACACACGGTGAAGAGGATAAATCATCCTTGGCACTTAACCCATTCCATCCAGTGCGTATAGACCTGCAGGAAGGAGTGCCAGGTCTGACAAGGAGATATCTACCCCTTCTGGGCTACACTTAGCTAGGTGTATCATTGCCTGCCACCCCAGTGAGGACATTGAACCATAGTACCTTTCCTTTGTAAATGCTGTTTACCTACAGAAGGGAAATAAGTGGAGTGACAGAAGGGCAGCTGCTATCCTCGCAGAGAAACAAGCACTGCTTAATCAACATTCCCCATCCTTCAGCTGCTTAACCCCCCGGGAACGAGCTCATACCGCCCGTCAACTTTTGAGGTCTCACCTCTCAATTCCCCCTGTAATTTGTTTAGGCCCTTGGTGAAGACCCCTGGAGATGCTCACCCCATTGTCCAGTACCTCCACCTGTATCTGCCCCTAGTACTGGGCGTCCAACCCGCCGATACTGTCAGACTACCCGTCAGCCACAGACAGCAGGTCGGACACCTGCCTACACCTGCAGAGCCATTAACTTGTCGAAGTCAACCGGCAGACGCTGCAACCATCAGCCAGCCGGGTCGGAAGACTCCAATCAGGATCCATGCTGACGAGCGCTCGACCCACGGCAGTAAGGCACGTCAGAGGTAAGCCAGCGGCCCGCCAACATCCAACAACCGTAAGACTAATCCGGCCTAGCTAGACTTTGTGCCGAGCAGCTGGCCTGCCCGCCCAACTCTATTCAAGGGCACAATCAAGGCCAAGCGCCAAATAATGCAGACCCGCCTCATTAAGGTCTGCCGCCCCCCCCCAGTCTGTGTCTGACCTGACACAAAACTAAGAAAATTTAGTAGACGCTGATGTGCTCCTGCCCTTCAGGCAATCACACATGAAGGTGTTCCGCCATTATTATAAAACCCAGTGGCAATATTGTTTATTTTGTTATGTACTAGGATGATACANTGCTCCTGCCCTTCAGGCAATCACACATGAAGGTGTTCCGCCATTATTATAAAACCCAGTGGCAATATTGTTTATTTTGTTATGTACTAGGATGATACACAATAGGCAGAAATAAGGAGCCAAGTGGAGTTTAACCCTGGATCAACTGTATGCATGTAATGAAAATCTCTATATCTAATTAAAGTCAAAGTAGCAGGAGACTACCAAATACATACTTGAGCTTCCTNTCTATTCAAGGGCACAATCAAGGCCAAGCGCCAAATAATGCAGACCCACCTCATTAAGGTCTGCCCCTCCCCGCCATTATTATAAAACCCAGTGGCAATATTGTTTATTTTGTTATGTACTAGGAGGATACACAATAGGCAGAAATAAGGAGCCAAGTAGAGCTTAACCCTGGATCAACTGTAGGCATGTAATGAAAATCTCTATATCTAATTAAAGTCAAAGTAGCAGGAGACTACCAAATACATACTTGAGCTTCCTGAAGTGCAGGTTAAAGGCGAGGAAGGCGACAGCAAGCGTGATTCCAATGGATGCAGCACAAGCAATGCTGAGGAAGGCAGCGGGCTGGATGGTGACAACGCGCAGCTTGAAGATGCGCCGTGCGATGGGAACTTGGTCGCCCTGCCAGGCCACTGGTGCGCAGTCGGGGCACGCCTGGTCCAGGAGGCCTGTCGAGGGGTAGAACAGTGCCACCTTGCACACCTCTGCACCTGCACCAACATCCCAGGTCACACTCCAGGCCTTGTTTTTTTAATATATTGAATTTCCTATTCTAGAACATTTTAATGTATTGAACCTGCTATTTTAGAATAGTGGTTTGCAACCAGTACAGGTGAGCCAGTAAACTATATTTTTTATTACAAATAGACAGTCAATTACAGTTCTTGGTTTGTATGTTACTTATCAATATTTGTAGTTTTCTTCATCCAGCAGGAAATTTTACTAGATCAGTGGAGTGAGGTTATCAGGGGGTGCATTGCTTGCTATTTCCCTACTCACCTATGGTAGTCCAGCCAGCAATGGCAAAGTCTTTCCTTCAGGTAGTTGTATAATGTGGGTCCACTGTTTGAATGATTTGCTGTTCATAGGCATCGCCACAGCTGGACAGAATCCTGGTAGCAGATGGTCCCATTCCAAGTACCCAGGAGCCAACCCTTTAACTTAACTTGCAGTGTGGCATGTATGTAAAAATCTAAAGAATTTGTGGCTTCATTTAGGGACAAACTAGACTTCAAACACTTGCATGTTTGTACCAGTATTGCAGTTGGTCCATAACTTTTTTTTGACACCACTTGGAGCGCTTTGAGCCAATAATCAAAACGCAACAAAATGCTGACCCTACAACAGCAAACTCTGGTAGCAAGGAGCCAATGATTAGTTGATACCTACTTGTGTATTCATATGTATGTNTGACCCTACAACAGCAAACTCTGGTAGCAAGGAGCCAATGATTAGTTGATACCTACTTGTGTATTCATATGTATGTTTATCAGGTGATATTTTTCAGAATCTTACATTTAGGTGTATTGGGGATATTAAGTCCAAGAATAATGTAGCTTATCCTCCTCAAGTAACATAGAACTATTAAAAAGAAATCCCCGTGGTCACACCTATGTTACTGCCTGATCTACTGTCCTTCATTTCCTAATGCTCCTCCAGCNTGACCCTACAACAGCAAACTCTGGTAGCAAGGAGCCAATGATTAGTTGATACCTACTTGTGTATTCATATGTATGTGAAGTCTATCCAACCGGTTGTTTATCAGGTGATATTTTTCAGAATCTTACATTTAGGTGTATTGGGGATATTAAGTCCAAGAATAATGTAGCTTATCCTCCTCAAGTAACATAAAACTAATAAAAAGAAATCCCCGTGGTCACACCTATGTTACTGCCTGATCTACTGTCCTTCATTTCCTAATGCTCCTCCAGCNTTAAAAAGAAATCCCCGTGGTCACACCTATGTTACTGCCTGATCTACTGTCCTTCATTTCCTAATGCTCCTCCAGCCAAAATAATTTATTTAAACAGTATCAAAATTAGAAAACTGTAATTTTCAAGGGGGCTGTGCCAAGGAAAGGAAGATCACTGAATTTAATTGTTCAACTGGTGTCCAAGGGTGGCTGTGAAGTCTATCAATTCTGAGTTTCTCCATAGCAGCAGGCCATTGTCAGTAAAAAGGTCTGTCAAGGTTACAACCACTGTAGCACCACTGGCCCATCTTTTCTCGTCTATTTCTGGCATCCTTCTTGCTCTTACTGTGCTAGGGAACCCAAGCCCACCAGTCTTATGATTCAGCAATGAATCTGCAACATTGTCACACCAAATACAATTGTACACGGATGNAACCCAAGCCCACCAGTCTTATGATTCAGCAATGAATCTGCAACATTGTCACACCAAATACAATTGTACACGGATGAGACTTCAGTTTCTCAGTCTACCGCCTGCCCCCCCCCATGGATGGTAATTATGATGAACAATATTAATAAGAATCTTATAGGCAATCGTATCCAAAATTTTCCCCAACTGGCCCCAGAATCTACATTACTGAGAGAATGAACAGTAAATTGTTGTACGGTTATTGTAACTCTAGGATATAGTAAAGAAGTTTCTTCAAAGAGCTGATCTTTTGAGTAGGTAGAAGTGCACCACTCAACCAGTTGCTCTGGCATTAAACTATCCTGCTTGGGATGTTGTGAGCTGACTATCTGTACAGACATAAATCAACATGTCTGTCCTGAAGGCTTACAGGCAGCCTGCACATTGAACATACTTGGTGGCTAACAGCCAAATAATCATGACTTCTCCAGCTTGGCTATCAATATGCTAGTACCTGAAAGAAATGAAACACATGATAAGTTTGCAGTTCTTACATGCTTTGCTTTGTAAACTTGACCATGATGGATGGAGGGGCAGGCAAATTGGGGTAGTTGTGTGCTTTAAGAATCATCCTTCCTCTCTGTAGCTCACTATATGCAATGCCAATGAAACTGCCCTCAAAGCAAAGCTGGTAAACTGACTGACAGCACATAGGAAGCAGTTGCATGTGAATGAATCCTGATGGTACAGTGGTTTAAATGATATATCACTGGGAAGAGCCATTATTCTTTAAGTCCTCTATGTAAGTGTACAGCCTTGGTATTAACAAATTACATTAAAAAATATTATGAAAGTACATATTTTCTTGTTGACTGACATAAGGAGTCTAGTGTTATGTTTACTAATATATAAATACCCCCATTTTTTTAAAAAACAATTTGCACCTCTGTAATAGGGTTGGCATTATGCTTGCAACTTAGAGGCCATTTTACCTCCCAGCAAAGCACACCACTGCTTGCCAGCTTTATTGGATTTTTGCTAACTGAGTAAAAACTGTCAAGGTCAATAAGTACAGTCTGAGTGTGACAAATACATATAACCAGATAAGATATTTAAATAAGAAAGGCCACATATCTCATGGAAGTCACACCTTCAGCAAAAACATGCATAAATAGCATAAATATAGTAATCTTGTCATAATTTTTTCTAATGTAATGACTGTATAAAAAGTAACTTGTCTATGAAAAAAGTGAACAACTTTAACAAAAACATGAAAGGTGGACTGCTCAACTGCCAGCCCGGTCGCATGCTATCGGACCAGCCTGAAAGCCACCCTCTTACTCCACCCTTTTAACAAACAGTATTTGCTGCCTTAGCCATGCACTCATCAGCAAAAGGGGAAAGGAAAATTATGAAAAAAAAAGAAGGGAGTTGTACAGAGTTAGGCATCAAACCTGGGTAAAGATGTTTTAATATAAATTAATTTTTTTCCCAAGGAATCTCTTATTTATGAATAGCCTGTAGGTGTATTGTACCAAATAAAAATTCCCACAGGGAATGTTAAAGATGAAAAGACCTCTTGATTATTGAAAATGGTGATCAAGACAAGAGTCATTTTGTTGTTGGAATTATCTTGCCGCGGGGCGGCTATACCTGCACTTAGGGCGGGTGGCCTAGGTGTAACTGACACTGGAGGCCTGGCTGGGGAATTAGTATAACCGTTCCCTGTGGATGAGAATGTGGTAAGAGGACCAGGGAATAGCCACGGTTATCTAATAAGTGTCAAGGAGCGGTATCTGCCTGCGAGTTTTTATGTGCATTAGACTGAAATCAGATTCTGGCTTTCCACATTCAGAAGCTGAAGCAAAGAGTGCTGAGCTGGAGCTAGAATAGTTCACTGAGCAATTGCCTCATGCGCCAGTGTACGAGACGGGGTGGTGGTCCTTTTACGGTGTTTTGATGGGCGAGATGCGTGGAGGAAGCTGCCGCTCGTAGTACCTCTTAATCTTCCTTAGCTTGATGTCATGCTCGAGCCTTGTGGGAGGGGCAGGCAGGCTGGCCTCCTTAATGGTTTTGGTCTTGCCGAACTCTTCTCGCATGGCGGAAGGTGCGGGACACGGTCCGTGATAGTTAAATTAATTAGGAGGAGGATCACTCGTAGGCCGTGAAGCGGCACATCTCTCTGCACTGACCTTTTCGTTTAAACGTTTTCTTAGAGCAAGAACATAGGCAGTTGGAGAAGCAGACATCAGGAAAACACACTTGTTAGTAGCTTCACTCGGTTTTATTAACCGCGCTGGCAACAAGTGCAATTTACGCAAACATTACACTGGCTTAGGATCACTTGCGTACAAATACACTGGAAAGCACTGCAACATCCTATCTACTATAACACAGTGACAGCGTAGCACTGAATGGAGTTTACACGAGAGGAAATAGATGACGGCACTGTATTGGTTGATAATAGTGTACACCATGAAAGTAAAGTTGTAAGCAAGACCCAGTATGTCTTGCAACGAAGCATCAAGAGTTGCTGATTCAATACTCTAAATTAATGTAACAAATTACTACCCATTTCTTGTTCAGAATTTGAACCCGGAGCCTTTATGCAGCTACCCAGCATGCTGTCATATGTGCACAAAGGCCAACAGTAGTCATCAAAGTTAACAGGCATCCTGGAAAGAGTTAGAGTTAGGATGTTGCATTCTAAACTGGCTGCTGGCTGTATCCCATTCATTTCCTGTTAAAATTAACTATTTAGGGTTTCCTAGAGTGGGAATACATGTGTATCACACAGAAAGACAAAAGGAACATTTGAAATCTGCTGGAGGAATCACTGTGTTTGTCTTATGTTACCTAGGGGCCATGGTGACGCAGCAACTATATCGCTGCCCCCCCCCCATCCCAGGCAAACAGAGTTTGATTCTCTGCAGGGCAACTCCCGTATTTTCGTAGGTGGGAATTGTGTTGGATGATGCTGTTGGTCAACTGGTTTCCTCGAAGATCTCCCATTTCTCCCACCCACCCTTGTGTTCCAACACTGCTCCATCCTCACTTCAGCCTCATTGGTTTCAAGACCCCTATGTTAAGAGCTGCACAAACCTCCACTTTCGTATTATGGTTTTTNGATGTTGCATTCTAAACTGGCTGCTGGCTGTACCCCATTCATTTCCTGTTAAAATTAACTATTTAGGGTTACCTAGAGTGGGAATACATGTGTATCACACAGAAAGACAAAAGGAACATTTGAAATCTCCTGGAGGAATCACTGTGTTTGTCTTATGTTACCTAGGGGCCATGGTGACGCAGCAACTATATCGCTGCCCCCCCCTCCCAGGCAAACAGAGTTTGATTCTCTGCAGGGCAACTCCCGTATTTTCGTAGGTGGGAATTGTGTTGGATGATGCTGTTGGTCAACTGGTTTCCTCGAAGATCTCCCATTTCTCCCACCCACCCTTGTGTTCCAACACTGCTCCATCCTCACTTCAGCCTCATTGGTTTCAAGACCCCTATGTTAAGAGCTGCACAAACCTCCACTTTCGTATTATGGTTTTTAAGTAGATACCTAACAGAAAAGTTGAATATTGATGCCTTAATTAATTTATGTTCATACCTTGTACCTGGTAGAATGCTGATATCACCACACGATCTGCTCCGCTGAAGGACACCGGACCCTGAAACGATGAAATATTCAACACCACATGATTTTTGTGAATTAAAGTATCGAAAAAAGAACATTATTAACTATTAATATTCTGAAGATTAATATACATGTGTACGACATGCTGTAAAAAAGTAAAATATGCCCTATAGTATAGTTACTTTGATTGCAAATCCCACTGTTTCTGCAAACTTACCGTAGTTAAACATTAAGTCTTCATGCTTTGTGCAAGTATTTCATGTGATAACAGCTTGTTCACAAACAGTAATCAAAGAATGTTGGATAGGAATTACATTATTGCCTGTATGATAAAAAGATTTATTGTGGGATATTTTTAAGGCTGGCAGGATTTGGTAAGGACTGTACTTGGCCCTTGAGTTAATCAGAGACCACGGTGGAAAAACGGGTTTCGATTCCCAGTGGAGTCACCAAAATTTTTGCATGTGGGAAATGTGGCAGATGTTATCATTGGCTGGTGGATTTTCTCAGGGTACTCCCATTTCCCCTGCCTCTGTATCCCACCGTTGTGCCATCTTCACTTTACTTCACCCTCACCGGCAGACAAGAGCTCATTGTTAAGCACTGACCAAAACCTCTCAACTCAACTATGGGTTTATCAAAACAATGGGCTGCTATTGAAAGGAGCTGTTTTTTTTGTGACTTGAGTGTAATCGCAGGGTAACAACTGGTGGTTGTAAAAATCATGCTTATTAGCTGTTTAAGAGACTGGTGTAAGTATATATTAATCTGTGCTTACTGAAACTTGACCCATCGACAACTCACATCACTTTCTGCAAATACGTGTCATTGAAATATACAAAGTACTAGTTTTTTCAAAACAGATCACTGCACTTATACACCATGATGGTTTAAAAACAGATCACTGCAACTATAGCTGTACGTACACCATAATGTGCACTTCACCTTTTTTTTTAGTTAAAGGCAGGATACAAGGAAGATATGGAGGCAATGGCTTGTGACCAAGGTTGCACCTAAATAGAAGGGTTGGGGGCAATAATCCCCTGTCCAGTGGTTCAGTGCTTAACCACTGCTAGTTATCAGGTTNCACCTAAATAGAAGGGTTGGGGGCAATAATCCCCTGTCCAGTGGTTCAGTGCTTAACCACTGCTAGTTATCAGGTTGCAACAAGGACCAGTTGCTCCATGCGCTGAGCTCATCCTTGCTCTCAGGAGAAGAGGGATATATTTATTTTCTGCTAGGGAGTCCCTTTGAGTAAGAGACAAACATGAAGGGTTATTCTCCAAATGCCACCCTTTCATCATTCATTTACGCCCTGCTGTGGGATAAAAAAAGTAAAAGAGTATGCAGGGGTGATATAAAACTTATGCTGTTACTGTCTTTAAGGTGAACACGCTTCTTCAGTTTGAGACTTTTCTTTTTGGTGGAGACATCTTTTCCCAGCATATTTGGTGGTCAGTTAAGGATATTTACCCCTGGTATAGGATGAGGACTAGGGCCCACTCTGGGTGTATGGCCGGTAACACTGGTGCATGAGTGTAAGCTGGCCAGGTGGCATGGCCAGTTACTGGAGCGAAGACAGTCTGACAGTAAGTGGGTCATTATAATTGGGAATGACATACTAGTGAATCCCATAAATTGTATCCTGGTAATCGTGGGTGGCAATTTCTAGAAGCTAAGATAGGGCTGTGCCCTAAAAACCAGAAAAAATGGTGGCGGACATACTTAACATGGGATTGGATGGCTATGGAAATGAAGACGGAACCTCACTGCTTTTAAGCTGTGAAACTGCTGACTAGGATTGGAGGTTAGTCTGAGACCAGATTTATAAAAATGCCATCAGCCAGTAATCAATCTGATTGCTGACTGCTGCTTCATCTAGTGACAGGGGAGCCTGAATGTACACGTGTCCTGATGAGTACACAAACACAAAAGGATCCAGACCGCTTTTACCTGTGGAACTGTCCATCAGAACTAACAGATATTTTGAGATTTGATTTAAACTTTAACGGACCAATACATAGTCNTGTCCATCAGAACTAACAGATATTTTGAGATTTGATTTAAACTTTAACGGACCAATACATAGTCTGTTACACCCCCATTCATGATGACTGAAAAGGGAGACAGGACCTAAGACTCAGCGAGTCTCAAAGGAGCACAGTTCTGAACTGAATCAGTAGGATCTTTTTAGCCTCAATGACCAGTACTTTATTTCACTGCATAACAGTCACCATAATTTTTAAGTGCTGACAAGAGTAAAAATTTNTCTGTTACACCCCCATTCATGATGACTGAAAAGGGAGACAGGACCTAAGACTCAGCGAGTCTCAAAGGAGCACAGTTATGAACTGAATCAGTAGGATCTTTTTAGCCTCAATGACCAGTACTTTATTTCACTGCATAACAGTCACCATAATTTTTAAGTGCTGACAAGAGTAAAAAATGTTTTACTGCCTAAAAGTTGTGGTCTTTTTGGCACTGCAGTTGAGCCAGAACATGAAGAAACATGCCCTACTTTAGCAGCCTCTCCCAAAACAAATCTGTGGAGAGAGTGATTCATCAACAACTTCTTTAAATAGTGTGCAGGGGGCTGAGTCAAAGTGGTGCAGGCCGAGACAATTTGCAGACAAAGGTAGCTGAGGATGAGGAAAGTGTTTTTGCCTCATTTACAAGGGTACAAATTTGACCCTGTGTGGAGGTTATCCACCTCCTACTGGATGGCTGAAAAAGAGAGAATGTCATGATACAGTGCTGGTTGCTAGGCAAGAATTTCACCTTCTTGCCAGGCATGACTTGGGAGGAAGAGAGAATGTTGCTCTAGTTCAGTACACTCCCTGGTACTGGATGCTTGCATAAACCAACAATTTAATGTAAATCTGCACATGGATGTCAAGTGCTGACTGGGAACTTAGTTAACTTTACAGATGCTGTTAATGTTTTTTGTTTGGTATCTACCAATGATTCACATAATAGTCACACCTTACATTTTGAAGGAAACTTTAGTCAGCACCAGAAAAAATCAATGTGTACTGGAACAACCTTACCCCATTCTGTTTATAGGTAATGACTCGTTTTCAGGAGACCTTTGCCACCCAAGTTCCATCAACAAGTTTGACAGCACCTAATGTTGCCTAAGTGAATAAGGATGCTGTACACTGGCTAGCCAGGAATATCTGTCCATTCAGCTAGCTGGCAGAAGCAAAACATTTGTTATGGATGGATGTGGTATAGAATTCTTGAGTACTCATGCCACTGCAGTACAAGGCTTGAATATCACAGTGAACAAAATTCAAGGGTTGTGGTAATGAGCAGTTGGCAAACAGTTGTTGAGAAGATGAGAAGGGAGGGGAGGTCCCTTAAGTAGCGAATCACTGAATCTCATATTTTGGCTGCAGAAACCCAAAATTGCTATGAAATATCAACATGTATGAAGGGAAGGATGATTGGTGGTCTCCATTAAAAGTTCTCTGGTTATCAATCACTAGAAAATGAGCTCATAGTGGCAGTGGTAAAATCCATATTTTGGAGGATGTCTGGAAGAAAAATCTCCTCCAGTTGATTGCATGGGTGTAGTGAATGATGATACAAAGGGAATTAGTTTCACTATGAGAGGCTGAATCAAAGAGTTGCAATACAGCTCCAATAGTGCCTTTAAGAGATAGCAGTAGATAGGGTATCTCCTTCACCAGATCACAAGTGTTCTGCTGAATGATTGATAAACCTCACGACGATAAAGCATATTTTCCAAGAGCACTAAATAATAGGCCTAACAGATGTTTGGGGGGGATCTTCATTTTATAGTGAATTATCTGTGTTAGTTGAGAATTGTCATGTTGATTTATTCTCAAATTACACACTCAGAAGTACAGAAGTACAGAAGAACTGCAAGGATAACAGCACTGGATTAAAAAACCAAAAAACACAAAGCTGTGTATATGTGTGTGTGTACATTATGCCATCATATTGATTGAGACAATATAAAAATATAATAATAATAAATTTGTTAATTTTATGAAAATTTCTAACCTAAGGAGTACAAAGCAAAAATTAACCAAATCCAGTGGCCATAAATTAATACCATTATACATTTCATAACACATTAAGTTACATAACTACTTCTACTAACTAATAGCTAATATTATTTACATTTTCCAGGAAGTTTTCATGTTGAAATACACACATTCACAGAGAGGAATCTTTTTAAAGGCTGACTTCATAACTGAACTCACAGACACGCCAAGGAAGTTGAGGCGCCCCAGCTGCTCTGTGAACTTCTGTGCCATGTCGCGCCTTCTGTAGCCAAACTGCCACAGCTCAGGTGACCCAGGAACTGATGACCACTCCACTTGCGCCCCACGCAGTGCCAGTGCCATGGCCCACACTGCATCGTAGGTCTGCGGTGCATAACGGGTCACCGACAGTGCATGTGCCTCCAGCTGCCGCTGGAACTGTGCATTCGTCTGCAATGCCAAACACGTTGCCTCTTTTAGTGTAATGTCAGTTGTGGATCCAGATGGGTTTAGAAGGGGTTATAGCCATCTCTCCATGACCTCACTTGTTATATAAGACTGAAGTTTAAAATGTAACATAATTTGTTTAAAACTGTTTTTCATGTACAGTGAAAACTCTATTATTCGTTTTTCATGGGACCTACTGAAAAAAACTCAGCATGCAGAAAAACTCAACATGTGCACCACTCTCCTCCTCAAAAAGTAAAACCTAACCTGAACTCCAATTTAGAAAATCCACAGAATGTTTACATAAAATTCATTAAATTTCTGCCAAATGTAGAAAAAGTGGCAAAAATTAAACAAAATTTATTAAAAACAAAGACTTAAAATAGAAACATGCTAAAATTAAATTTTAAGTACAGTATTAAAATACATAGTACATAGTTTCATTATAATAATGCTGCATTTTATATTTTTTACTCTATTTTGAAGGCAAATTGAAAAGTTTTTTGTTTGACATGTAAAAATCCAATTTTTTAAAATTATATTTTACTCCGCTAAAAATTATGTTGCTCGCTAAATGTTTTTAAACTTTGCCAAATTAAACGGAAAGTCTTCTAAGTTGACAACACTCGCCATCTTTTGTGACAGTTGACATCACTGCATTACTCTAACAAAAAGTTACTGGCGTAATTTTATCTTAACAGAATTAGTCCGTGAAAACATACTGTGCCCCTTTAATGCTTGTAATTTACATGGTTATTTACCTTACTGACCTAAAAATTATTACGTTTCCTTTGTGGAACCAGAGCAAAGTTCAAATCCGTTCCATCCATTATACATACCTGTTTTATTTGCGTGGATTTTCGTGTGCTGACTTGAAACAAAGAAGTGCCTGCAATTATTACGGTGACGCTATTCACCTCCCTGTGATATGAGATACAGACAGAGTCATAGGGTCAGAGTTATTTTTACCAGGCAGAGACTATTGGTGCCTTGGGTGTTGAGGGGTAGGACAATAATGTAGTCACTCAGTGTTTCAATTGACTGGGTTATATTGTCTTGAATATTATACACATATATAACACCTTGCAAGTTGGGGGCCTCAAGGGCTAATTAACGTACTCGTACAAACTGTTGCAGACATCTTGGGGAAGGGAGGGGACGCTAGGCATCGGGGAGGTTTCTTTGAGCGATGGGAGCGATGACGCTAGTACTTAGCTGTAATGGTAGTTCTGGGTGTACTGGCGGTAGGTTGAGGTCTGGTAAGTTGGCGGCCTTTCACAGGCTTGTTCTAGTTGGCGTAGTGGACTGCGCTGGCTTCCTCCTCCGGTCTCGATGATGGCTCTCCACGACGGACTGTTCCGAGGTTCTCTCCCTGGTGACATCACGATTGACTCACTGACTGATTCCCACTCTGTATCGCACTTCGCGTCCCGACTTGGTGCTCCTGGCGAGGTCCCACCTGACCATCGCCTTCCGGTGCCATCTACTTCCTCTCGGGGTGGCGCCCCTCGTTATGAGGCCACAACTTTACTCCTGCTCTTGGTATCGCACTTCGCGTCCCGACTTGGTGATACGACTGTTCTATTCCCGTCACACGAATTACTAATCTCGTGTCTCTGCATGGCGCTCCTGTCTGTTACCTCTTGGCGTGGATTACAACTGACTCTACGTCACTGACTCTGACAGGGTCCGAACCCCGGCCTCGGTTGACTGACTTACCCGACTGTCTCGCGCCTCGGTATGAGGATACAACAACTGAGTGACCTCCGCCTCGTGGCGAGGCCACTGAACAACTGCCTAACTTCTATTCACATGTCGGGACTCTTAATCCCCTTCGGTGCCCTCCCCTCAGATCCTCACATGTGTCACACTAGTTGGCGGGGGAGAGAGGAGAGAGGGGGGCTCTAGCTTACCTCTGCATTATCTGGGCACGTGTTAATGTTTTCATGCGGTTGCTGGGGGAGGGGTGGGGGCCTGCAGCACAACTGCCAAACTCTGTCAGCCCTTCTCCCGCGGCTAACTAGTTGCTCGGGGTGGGGGAGGGGACCAGCGGCACAACCTTGACACGTGTTAACTGCCTATCCATCCTCTGGGGCCGGCCTGTCCTCGCAGCACGTGTACTGGGGGCCTCTAGCGGGAGGGGGGTGGGATGGCTGGCAGGAAGGGGGTGTCAGCGGCGCTACTAAATACTAACAATGCGGCTCGCGTCAATGTTTTACCTGTTTTTTGACGTGAGTAATTTAAAACAAATGGTAATTGAATTATCAAAAATAAATTACATACAGTAGACTCCCTCTCGTTCGGCCACCTCGGGACCAGACTAACCGACTAATGACCTACTCATCCAAAACAAGCAGTTGTCGTCCTTGTATCATCCTCTTCATGGTTAGGATTAACTCAAGGATGATGGAAAATACATACATACGTGCATGGATATGGGTATAAGGCACAGACTAAAAAATAACACACTAAATAAAATTACACATTTATTATTTGACTACCATTAATAANTATGGGTATAAGGCACAGACTAAAAAATAACACACTAAATAAAATTACACATTTATTATTTGACTACCATTAATAACAAAAAGAAATATGCACAAACATAGGTAGAACTTAAAAAAAAGCGGTAATTTTTTTCNATTTGACTACCATTAATAACAAAAAGAAATATGCACAAACATAGGTAGAACTTAAAAAAAAGCGGTAATTTTTTTCTGAATTTTTTTGTTTAATGTTTTTTTTAATGCTAAATCACGCCATTTTTTAATGAACATGATATCCACGGCAGTTGCCTCTGTTTGCTCGTCGATGTATCTTGCAGGCAATTCCAGTGCAGCTCTTCCTTCAGCATGGCTCAATTACCCTTGTAATTTCTCTCTTCTTCATCTTCTTCTTCCTCTCCATCTTCTTGACGAATGACAGCTTGAACAATTTCATTGTCACTTAGGATTTCATTTTGAAGCTCCTCATCTTCACCAGCAATCCATGCCACAACGTCTTGTTCTTCGAGATCATCAGAGTGAGGTAGGAATTGTAAATCTTTTAACAAAGATGAGTTGTCATCTGGTTCAGAAACCTGAAGATTAGGCTCATTTGCTTTTGGATTGTCCTCTTTATTCTTTCCAATGATTTCTTCTACATTTGGCCATGCTTTTCTCTAAGACTTTGTAAAAGTAGTAGATGGAATTTCTTTCTATGCCTTATCCACCATATAGATCACGTCTTTCATGTTTATGGCCTTCAAGGCTTGGATAAGACCTGTGTTGCTTTCGTTTTCCATTTTACCGAGAATTTCTGAAAGAAGCTTTCTGCGGTACCTCCTCTTCAGACACTCGATGACCCGTTGGTCCATTGGTTGTGTTACATTTGTGACGTTAGGTGGTAAAAATAAGAGTTTTACATCACTAGAACCTTCACATTCAATTTCTTGTGGGTGGGTAGGCACATTGTCGAGCAGTAGAAGAGCATTAGGTGACAACTTCACTCGCCAAATGATGTTTCACTTTAGGAACAAATTCGTTTATGAACCACNAGTAGAAGAGCATTAGGTGACAACTTCACTCGCCAAATGATGTTTCACTTTAGGAACAAATTCGTTTATGAACCACCCCTTGAACAGATTCGTGTCCATCCAAGCTGATTTTTGTGCCTTGTAGTACACCGGAAGGGAAGACATATTTAAATTCTTAAAAGCTCTGGGCTTTGCCGATTTTCCAACAACAAACAGAGACAGCTTGTGGGACCCTGAGGCNTTTCACTTTAGGAACAAATTCGTTTATGAACCACTCCTTGAACAGATTCGTGTCCATCCAAGCTGATTTTTGTGCCTTGTAGTACACCGGAAGGGAAGACATATTTAAATTCTTAAAAGCTCTGGGCTTTGCCGATTTTCCAACAACAAACAGAGACAGCTTGTGGGACCCTGAGGCATTTGAACACAAAGCCATGGTGATTATCTCCTTACTGACTTTAAATCCAGGGGCTGAAGTTTCCTTACACGTAGCAAATGTTTTCTTCAGCAAAAGTTTAAAATTTAAACCTGTTTGTTGAAATTATAAACTTGTTCTGGAGTTAGATTTTCGCTGTAAATTATATAATTCGGTTTTTTTGTAAAGCCACTAGCAGCTGATGTGTCCACCGACAATTTTTCTCCACAAACGCCAAGGATATGTACTCCATGTAGTTTCTTCCAAAGCATTAGCCAACCATCACTTGCAGAGAATGTACCCCTTCTTCTAGTTTTGAGTGTAGGATTGTTGCCTTTTCTTTCAAAATCGGCCCATTTATCAGTGTCTCTTCTGCGTTCCTGCATAAACCATAGCCACAAGGCGTCGTCTACAAATTCGTACTTTGGTTTCTTTAAAGTACAACGCGTTGAAAGCACTCTTTCTGTTTCAAATTGAGTACAGAAATCCTGTATGGATTTTCTGTTTTGGTGTCAGTCATTAACAATACTCTTGCCTAAATTAAAAACTCAACAGATACGTTGGACCGATTCACCCTTATCTAGACACTGCAGGATATATAANGAAATCCTGTATGGATTTTCTGTTTTGGTGTCAGTCATTAACAATACTCTTGCCTAAATTAAAAACTCAACAGATACTTTGGACCGATTCACCCTTATCTAGACACTGCAGGATATCTAGTCTTTGTTCCATTGAAACAAATGAATGTTTACGTTTAGCACTCATCTTTCTAACTGTTTAAACTACATACATATGTATCGCAATGTAGGTCCGCACACAAATGATAGCTTCTCTCAACTAAACTGTGTCAAATAAGGAGGTAAGTAAGTGATTGCAGGCTTCGACCTATCCGTCTAGCCGTCTGGGCTAGGCGTGATTCATGCATACCAGGTGCCGGCCGAACCATCCGAGGCCAGACGAGAGGCAGTCTACGGTAGTTGTTAACAATTGCAATGTTTCACAACTAGTTTTGTACACTAGCGTTTGAGGTTAGGGTGTGTCTGTTTACCTGCTCTTGGCACTACTGAATTTTGGTAGTAGCAGTTTTAAGATAGTTATTTCACAGATAAACAATTGTTCCAAATATATTTTGGTTTTCGGATAGAATATCTGATTGATGGATGCAGGTAAATTAATGATTTAAGAGTCGTAGCATACAGGTTTTTTTTAACATCGTTAATATAGGATATTTGTTGGGACCATCCAAAAAAATTGACATAAACGGGAACTCAACAACGAGGTTTCACTGTGGTAAGTAATCTGAATCTCACTTGTTTGCAATTGAATGCCAAACATTTTTTGCCAGTTAGACAACAGTTTCACCTTGCCACACGTAGCAACTTGCACTAGTAGCAACAAACGCTTTCAACTTTTGGTATCTGAGTGACCTAGGGCAACAACTGGCACAGTCATTTGGTATAATGACCAAAAGAAGCATTTTTGTGTATAAAATTAACCCTTAGTGCTTGATGTACTTACCACAATGTAATTTTCTACAGTTCGATAGCAAAGGTCGTATGCCTGTTCTACTTTTCATCTGAGAGGGATGAATGAGAGATGTAACTCAGTCTCGTGTTGACTATCATAATTTTGGCTAGCATGTGTTGGAGTGGTTCCTTCACAGCTCTAGGGATAGTGGCATCTCACTGGGCCTTCAACACACTTGAGTATAGCTACAAAAGAGTTACTCCCTTCCTAGTGTATTCCTGTATTGTGACTTCACACTGCAACCTAATGCAACATAAAACCTGTCACTACTGAGACAGCAACACATGAACCCTAAATCACCACAACAGAGACTTCGTACCTGAGCAACAACAACCTCCATGTTCATAAATTTACATCTCCAGTGTGGACACTGGTCATTCATCACTGCCTGATGATCCTAGTACTAGAAAAATTGTGACTTTTAATTTATGTACTTCATAATTTTTTTACTTTAAAATTTTAATGTGTAGAATTATCACTTTTAAAATTAATTCGGCAGACTAGAATGCTGTATTTTGGTGTGTCATACAGAACAGTCCACGCAATCCTCAAGTGTGTTTTGGACATGTACGGCGTTGCTGCCAAGTTCGTCCTCATGCTGCTGACCCAAGAGCAGAAGGAACAAAGTGTTGAAGTCTGACAAGAACTCTGTCAGTGTGCCACGGACAACTTATCCTTCATACCTTGGATAACTTTTGGTGATGAAAGTTGGGTATATGGTTATGACCCTGAGACAAACAACAGTCTTCACAGTGAGAAAGCCCATCATCTCCACAACCGAAAAAAGCGAGGCAGATTCACAGCTCGACCAAGTACATGCTCAATGTCTTTTTTTGACATTTGCAGCGTTGTGCATGTGCATCAAAAATTCATCATCAGGGCCCAGACTGCCAACAGTGTATTAGTGTCTGAGGGAGAACCTTCAGTGAAAGCATCCGGATTTGTGGCAAGTGAGAAACTGGATGCTTCATGACAACAATGCGCCTCTCACATGTGATTTTATCACTGGAAACAAAATCCTATTCACCAGATTTGACTCCAACAAATTTCACCCTATTCTTGAAGATAAAGATCCAGGTCAAAGGTCGCTATTTTGGCCACCATTACGAAGATCCAGCACAAATCACAAAAGGTGCTTGACATACTTCGAGAACAAAACTTCCAGGACAAATTCCAGAAGTGGCAGGAATGATGGAAGCGCCATATTGCTTTGCAAGGGAACTAATTTGATGGTGACTGTGTGTAAATAAAGTAATTTCTTGTAAACAGAGCTTGTCTCACAACTTTTTGATGCCATCTCGCATGAAATGGGGGTCTATGTATATCAACTTTCGAATTTCAAAGCATCTTAACTTTAAAATCGTTTTTAGCTAAGTTACTCATCTTTAATTTAACATCACTTCTGAGTTGTGGTACTGCAACATACAGTTGTAACAAACTCCACAACCACCTGGTGTTATATGGTGAGTACAGGAAACCGCTTTACCTCAGTTTGTGCTTACCTCAGCTNACAAACTCCACAACCACCTGGTGTTATATGGTGAGTACAGGAAACCGCTTTACCTCAGTTTGTGCTTACCTCAGCTACCTCCTGTACAATGTCTACAGTAATGCAATCTTAGTTACATATACGGTGTAACTTGTACTGCTTCTGCATGCAACAAGCAACAAAAGGTGTAACTGCTTGTCAAATGTTATCTGCTGTTATTAATTTAGGCCAGGATATGAAAGGCTGTTTCACATTAGGAAAAACATTAGGGAAAAGGCGAACATTGAAGACTGTAACATTACGGGTACTGCTTACAGGCTGGCAGCTGCAAAATTTTAATAGGAAATCCCATATTAAGGAAATTTCGCCTCAGTGAATTAATTTTAAAGATAGGTGTTTCAAACAAAATGCATTCTTCACAAATTTTTTAGGGGAAGATCCCTATAGTAGATATGTTTCCATAACATGTATAAACTTTTTGCAAGGAATTTTTAAAATTTATGTTTTACAAAAAAGTACATACTGCCTATGTATATTGAAAATAAATGCTCGTAGGGATCTTCTCCTAAAAAATTTGTGAAGAATACATTTTGTTTGAAACACCTATCTTTTAAATTAACACACTGAGGCAAAATTTCCATAACATGCGATTTCCTATTAAAATTTTGCAGCTGCCAGCCAGTAGGCAGTGCCCTTAAGGAATAAGGAATTTTTCCCACAGTTTCCCCACTATGTCACGATTGTTCAGTCCATATGCAGTCACTGCTGGAAAGGTAGTACCACAAGGAAAAATTCTCCATAGCTGTATTTTGTGTCGAGATTCCCTGAATTCATCTTGTTCCCTAACATGAATCCATCGAAAGTCATCATCTGCCTTCCACCATAGTGTCTACCTGGCTGATGAGTAAATTCTGCCAGCAACAATACACTTAGTGTTGAAATCTGTCTTGATGAAGGTGACAGTATACTAAACATGAATTGGGCTATAACGGTTGGTAAATTGCCAAAGATAATACACAGCTTTTTGAAATTGCCATTCCAAGTAGCTTGGAAATCAGGATGCTAATTGCACTGCGTGGAGAGCTCAAGGTTAGACTTTCTCAGATTAATTATCCCTTACGTACAATTTACGTCCACTATAAAAACAACTAATCTCTATCACTGTACTAATTCCTTAGTCGCATGCTTGCCATTGTATGCCAACATCAACCACAATAACAGTGCTTGCCCGAGCCACCTGGCAGGGGAACCAACCTATATACTTCAGTACACGACAATGATATTACTTACATGTTAACATTTTTGACTGACAGCATTACGTACTGAAGAAGTAAAAATTAATCATATTTGCTTGAAATTGGTATGTCCATGCAGATGTAGAGAGAAATGCACAGGCACTGAGGCTAATTTTTGCTAGTTATTCTAACTGCAGATAGTTATTTCAAGCATTTCAACACATTGAGCATAAAACTTAACACACATGTCAGCCAAAGTTCATTTTTTCCCTTGTTTTTTCTTCTAGTGAGTCATACAATTTAAAGAAAAAAATACAATAGTCATCAATAATTTGTGTTTGCTACTTCTGCATACTGCACATAAATAAAACATCCTGACACAGCCCCTAAATTATAACTGGTTTAATGCTGTCAGCTGTTGAGTAGACTGAAAATACTTAAATAAAAATTAATTTTTGAGAAATTGTCTGTCTGATACTTCACTTTTATCATATGCATGTTGACATACTGTTTTATGGCGGTGTAGGCGACTCCAAATCAAAAACAGGGAAGGTAAGTTACCCAAGTTACATTCCATCTTCACATAACCTCATGCCAGGGCGTACAGTTATGACACACTTCAAGAGCCCCACGGAGAGCACTTGATACACTCACTTTAATTAAAATAGAAATGAAATTGCCACACGTAACCCAGTAAGCTGTAAAGTTTAAAGGAAATTTTATGTACTTACAATCCACTTTCACTGCATTTCTTATGGGCAGTAAAAGATAGGAAAGAGCTAAAGGAAGCCATTAAATTTTATAGATACATATGTGTTGGTATAAAAACGTGCTTGTGTGTGTACGTATGCTAGAAATAAACTTGAATTGGGATTTCTTACGAGGATATATCATGGGCTGCAGTTGAGAGGACAGATGTTTTGTATATATTTAAAAAACTTAATTTTTCACAGCATCTCAACAATGTATCTACGTACACCAAAAGAACTGCATTTCTTATATTGCTTATTAAAGTGCAAGGCACTGTGTTTTCAGTCATAAATAAGCAGATAACGATGCTGATTTTTACTCTTAAACCACTTATACCGTGGTATGGCACAGAAAATACTTCACAGAGTAGTCATTCATAAAACATTACGGTGCACTGTATAATTATTCCTTGTTGTGCACCTGTATCACTGGTATAACTTACACCCATGCAGACTGCAGAGTGGAGGAGGAGGCGGAGCATTCCAAGGGTACCACCACCCACACATTTTAGCTAATTATTTAAAGTCACTTCAAAATGTGTACTGTGCACAGAACATGACCCACCACACAACGAGCAATTAACATATAACTTTAATAGAGTTGTTTTTTCACTGATCTCTGCTCTAACACTTGCTGATGCTGAATTATGTTCAATATACAGTCTTGAAAAAAAATAAAAAGGCATTAGGTTATGTGCATGCAACATTGCAGTTTGAAATATGGGCAGTTATCTATGGGAGGGAAGGGAAGGGATATATAGTAGTTTGTTACAAAATACAACAGATTTTACCCAAAAGTATTTGCACTGCTAAGAAGCATTTTACATTCAACCAGTTTTTCACTTCCATTGCCTAATGTCACTTTCAATATTACAGCTGTGAATACAGGTAACTTCAATACAGATTTCACTTTATATCACACCTCGAAACAATGTCAAGTCTTTCCATTATGTAGTGCCTTCTGTCTGAATATGAATAGCAACCACAATTTCTAACGCAATACATGCTTGAAACTGGAAACAGAACTTTCAGAGCACATACACAGTTTATAATATGACACAAAATTTTTTTTAACAGTTACTAACAAATCTGCACAATTTGTGATTGGAGTGAACAAATCTGTCTTTTTCCACGGGAAATCACATTTTAAAAATATTTTTCCAGTGATACTTGCTGGTTTAAAAGTGATTGCCCAATTGTACCTGGTTCTATTACAAAGTTGACAGGAATAGAGGACTGGCAATTATAAAGTCTCTCATCTAGCTGTAAATAGTTGCGTTACTTTTTTTTTGAGACGTAACTTTTACACACATAATCTTGATGCTATTTCCTCTCCTAAAACACAAATCACTAGTTGTTTATTGCAACTGTACACATACCACACATATACTATACACCTGTGTAAAACAGAACTAAAAGAATGAGAGAGAGGGCTGATGTAAAAAAGGGGAAGAAGAAAAGAGTTTCACAATACTTTTTACCTATGTTGTGTAAACTAAAGGTTTGAGTAGACTAAACTGTAGTGGTAATAGCTAAAATGACTGTAGCAGAGTATGTTCTTCCTTACTAGCTGCAGCAGAAGTTACGTTAGTATGAGAGGTAACACAAGTTTAGGGCCTGTTTGAGTTAATCATGGTATTCTTTTTAATTTTAGTTTTTAAAGTCCCATGAAAACTTTTAAAGCTAAAAATTGAAAACATTTTAAGGTTATTGGCAATAATGAATATCTAAAGGTTAAAGATTTCACTTTTCAAGATACCATAAATGTTACATGCAAACACGGTGATTTTTATTAAGATTAAAAATGCTACAACAAGAGATATGAATACTTGCCCTGGGGCTGCCAAATTTAACTTAGGCAAAGAATACTCAACTGGCCAGGAAGCGCTTCCTGATTTTATCGTTAAAACTGTTTTTGCTATTTTGAATTTGGCAAGAATTGCAAATAATTACAAAAGGTATGCAAAATTTCCACCAAGATCATGCAGGCTAAAACAACTGGCTTTACCTAATTATGTTGCACGCTAAAACAGCTGGCTTCATCAGTGCCAAGTGTTTGTTGATTATAAACATAAACACCAGACCTAGAATGTTCATACAGCACTTGTCACTGAAAGTGAATCCAGATGCAGTGAAGCAGACAGCACAGTCAAGATTGTAAGTGGAGATGATTATTTGCAGTTTTAGAATACCTTCATTTACATAGCTTAGGGATTGCACTAAGCTGTACAGAGTGGTTGGGGCCATATATGAAAAAAGTACTTGTTGAGACATCTGTGTGTTGCAAACTGCCATTACCACAAGACATATCTCGTGGGTGGGACATCCACTTCTATGACCCATTTGTGAACCGCTGCTTATGTCTTGAGCCACTGATGTGCTCATTCACTCTCAAGACATTGCACATGAATAGTATTTGAAGCAGATCTGTGGAGAGGTTCCTCACATAAATAACCCTGCTTCTCACACGAAGGTCATGAAGAGGCATCCCGTGATCACACGTCCAGCACCAAAACGCCCTCTTTCCGAGAGCGGTCTGATGCTCGGATGTGGCACCGTAGGCAAAAGCTGCAGGAGACCTCTGTAGTGGACTGTGGAGGAGTCCTTTGGTTATCAGCAGCGCAGATTGTCTGGGTGACTCTTACATTGTTTGTGACAAGGACACCTAGTAGCAAATCCCAGTAGGCTTCAACATAAAACCCACTTGTCCAGTGTTTATGTCATTTTTCAGCACTTTTGCTGCCTGCCCAGTCACCTGATCTGTTGTCCATCAAACTTGATGGACCAGGTCGGACACCAGCTCCCCCATTGTAAAGTGTTTGTGGTGTAGAGCATAATTTACAACAACTGTGGCCAAATATGTTGCAGGATAACATACAGGTTTTGTTTTACTTCATGCTGGATTGTATCAATGCACATATTCAGGCACGAGGCAGTCCGGCAAGTTAAATGTTCACTACTTCTGTGCTAGAGGTGGGCAAAACACAGTCCTGATGAAATTAAATTGTAAACTTTTCCTTTTTTGTTGGTACCATTATACTAAAATTTTGTGAAAAATGATTTCAAGTAATTGAAAGTTATCAATAATTTTTCATGATTTTGTAGTGTTTCGTGTACTCACAGCAAACAGTAAGGCTGTAGGGCAATCCGGCTGTCAGTGCTACATGAATTTTCACTAGTGACGCTTAACATTTGGCACCACATTGGCCTTTGCCTTCTGTTATAGTTCCGATCACGTTCTTATAAGCGTGCATTAAAAGTTAAGCCTATTCCAACAACATGGAAAATTAATTTTATCGACAATTTTGTCTCAGACAGAAGAGGTCTGAATGAAATATTCAAGACAAATTTTGTTATTCAACAGTAGTCATAAAATGCTTTTATTGCAAGTCCTAAAATTTTTTTTTGAAACAAAATTAATTAAATTTATAATAAATATAATATAATTTACTTTCTGCAAACAAATATGGTTCAGTTTTCACATGGCAGATGGGCTCTGAGAATTACTACTAGATACTACTTTTACATTACAACAAACTTTGCAAATCAGGAATACCACGAATATAAAACAGACTACACCATGCATGCTACACTTGGGAGAGGTTAATATGGATACCAATTACTGTCAATGACTTACAGAACTGCCAGAAATATGTGACAATAGTTTTATACAAAGATACACGGAAAGACAAGCTGATGACCTACCAAACCAGACAGCGACGGCCGATCCCCGACAATGGAGTTGTGGCTGGACACAAGTAGCAAACCTTCCACTGCCGCTGCCAGATGGTGCTGGGGACACTCTGTAGTGTTATACCACCAGGTGTCGCTGGGGCCACCCTGCAGAATCCACGCGTAATCTGAGCCGAACATCCCCAGCTTGAATGCCTATGCACACGATCCAGACTGCTTGTTAGGTGGTTGGTAGCACCTCTCATCATGTATTTACCACATATTAACAACTTATAAAACTAAAGAATATTCACCAAAACATTTTTAGAATTTATACGAGCTTTGGTGAGTTCAGATGTAATACAAGGATTTAACACAGTACAAATAATTTTCTGCTGAATGTCCCTAAAAGACAGTGAAAAATTAAAATCTTGTAAACAATATTACTAGGCCAGTGAAATTTAATTTTTTTATTTATTAATATCATAAAACCCTAACTCAAACCCTTAATGGGTCAAGGATGATGTGATAAACATATTTTTTTGCATCATGACATTATTACACACATTAACAATACTGTAGTTGTTCTTGGGCTCTTTACAATTAGTTTGCGAAAAATAACTTCTTATGTTGGTTTGTAATATCTTTGTAAATTTTAACATTAGTAAGGTTTCATAAAAAAATTTGGATAAGTATCAAAATAAAATTATATATAGGGTAGCTTAACCATTTTTTGCTGCATTTACGAAGCATGATCCCATGATCAAGGGTGTCGCCCACTATCTTCTGTGTATCTAAAACTTTACTGGCATTAATTATGAATTTTGAGTGGAAGGTTGACATGCAAAATCATGAAAGCACACACTCAAATTGTTTGCAATGACTGGCTGCACGAACCCTACTTTTCTTCAGGATGGTTTGTTTAGAATAATTATTTTTCAGAAATAAAATGAACATTTTTTTTATAAAGTAAGAAAATTGCTGAAGTGATTTGTTAGGTACCTGGCAATGATCATCCCTTGATATTTTGTTTTTTTGTTAAATATTCCATTTTCAAGAAAATCTATAACTTCTACACTTTTACAGGCAAAATAGTTATTAAAATATATAAATAATAAAGTTATTAAAATTTATATGATCCACTTATTTGCTGATGTCACAAAATTTCCTTAAATAACATCACCGTCATACACCCTCCAAAATGCTCTCATATTGGTTGCATGACAATATTGCTCACTTTATATTCACTACTGGATTTAGCAGAAATACAAACTTGTCTAGATAAGAATTTTTGTTACTGGTACTTTATTAGACAAACTTAAAAGCTCAATGCTTATGATTCATCATATTATTATATTAAGAATTATTTAGAAGACTTTCTCTAAAACACAATGTCTATTAAAGTCTATTCATAGTTTCTTCACACTTTTTGAATCAAACCTTTGAAAAACCACCCAAGTATGAAATGTTTGGTTGTTTCCTAAATGTCACATTTGAAAAGTGTTTTACACATGTGTTAGCATGAAAGTACCTTATTTTTTTGTTAAACTGAACTTATATTCTATCTATAAATTATAATATTTAATTTATAATTGATGTAAAGAAAAACAGGGAGAAAAAATATTTTTTTTGTTGGTAGCACTTTGTAAGAAATAGTTCTTATGGAAAATAATATTACACTGAGCGCGCATGAATACAGTGCATTGTCTCTTTAGTTAATTCTCTAACTTGGTTAAGCTTTAGTAATTGCATGAGGCGGAGGAATGAATATCCTGGAAGTAGAACTTTAGCAGGGCTTCAGAAAGGTTGGAAGTTACCATGAATAGGTTATAGGAGTAATTTTCTCACAAATAAACAGACTATAACTTAAATGCATTTTGTTCCAAAGTATGCGTGGCAGACAATGATTGACTTCACAAATTACTTAGCATTTCTGAACTGGTACTGATGGGCTAGCATCATCTTCCTATCACAAATCCGGCTTTGCATATAAGATGACAGCGTTATCATTGGTATCGATAATGCTGGCACCATGAATCAGGGGTGGACTGAAGAGTTATGTGCTTCTGTTGGAAACCATAATGGACACACAAGTTTTCTATTTAGTGAGGAAGGGTGAGGGGTTGCCAGGAGATCTGAGTATAAGTGATATCCCCAGGAACGTTTATCAAATTCATACATTAACAGTGGCCTTTTAAGTTAACGTATGCCTATCCTGAGTTTCTGGAAATAAGATATTAAGTTTAAAGTTTAGCTAAATTTAACATTTCTTTCTCCTTTTTACTTTTCTTATCCCAAGGCTCTTAACTTTACTCCTGTGGACTCTAAACCTATCCTGTTAATTTTGTTCTTTATTTTTTTTTCCATGCAGGTGTAATGAGCCTCTGGCCGTAGCGGCCTTAGAGGGATTCCCAACCACCTAATCCTGGTCTGTCCGCCCCTGGGGTGAATGACCAGAACATCACATAACCAGTGCTAAAGTATCAATCAACAAAATCATTTGTTACCTGGAAACTTATGTTAAAACATTCAACATTTTCCATCTCCTAATTTACACTGAGCATTGCTCACCATTTCTTAGAATTTGTTGTGAAAATTAGGAGCAAGTTTGGCATATCACATATTTTTTGCTTGCATCCTACATTGCATAAACAACGATACTGTCAAACAAAACAAATCACTAGGTTTCCACTTACATAACAGAATATCCTAGGTGCAACTTCATGGGAAAAACTGCCAATGATAATGCGCGTGTCCAGCTCCTAAAACACAAAAAAGTCATTAATATTATGAATAATGCTGAAATAATACATTGGTTGGTGTGTATTACTGTAATGGGTTCGATTCTATTGCACACAATAATAGACAAGAAAAGATAAAAATCTACGACATTGAACAGTGAACCACCTCTTCAATAACCCAGCAATCAAATTTTGAATTGTGCAAGGGGTGATACTGTGGTTATTTCTCCGTTTGGTCTTTCTGCCATTGGCGGTAACAGTTGTGCAAAAGCCGCAAAAACATTAGAACGAGACGTTGTTATTTTGTGTGGATGGAGCGTGGTTTGCGAGCGTTGTACACATGCTTATTTGACATTGAAATTAACTACAGCGAAACCTTGTTGTTAGTTCCCGTTTATGTCGATTTCCCGTATCAGTCAATTTTTTTGGATGGTCCCAACAAATATCCTACATAAACAATGTTAAAAAAACCCGCATGTACGACCCTTAAATCAGTACTTTACCCGCATCCATCGATCAGATATTCTATCCGAAAACCAACATATATTCGGAACAATTTTTTATCTGTGAAATAACTATCTTAAAACTGGTACTACCAAAATTCAGTAGCGCTAAGAGCACGTAAACAGACACGCCCTAACCTCAAATACTAGTGAAACGTTGCAATAGTTAGCACTACGTAATTTATTTTTGATAATTCAATCACTAATTGTTTTAAATTACTCACGTCGAAAAACAGGTAAAAAATAATAATTGCAGGCACTTCTTTGTTTCAAGTCAGCATACGAAAATTCCCGCAAATAAAATACGTATGTATAATGGATGTGGTACGGACATTTATTTAGGACAGAGAGGATCTGAACTTTACTCTGATTCCACAGAGGAAACGTAATCATTTTTAGGTCAGAATGGTAAATAACCATGCTAATATCAAGCATTAAAGGGGCACGGTATGTTTTCACGGACTAATTCTGTCATGATTAAATTACGCTAGTAACTTTTTTTATAGTAATGCAGTGATATCAACTGTCACACAAGATGGCGAGTGTTGTCAACTTAGCAGACTTTACGTTTAATTTGGCGAAATTAAAAAAACATTTAGTGGACAAATATTCTTTTTAGCGGACAACAGAATTTTTAGCATAATAAAATATAATAAAAAAAATAGGATTTTTACATGTCAAATTTAAAAAAAACGGTTCAATTTGCCTCAAAAATAGAGTAAAAAATATCAAATGCAGCATTATTATGAAGAAACTATGCACTTTATTACTGTACAGTAATACCCCGACTTACGCTACCCCGTTTTACGCGAATTCGGACATACGCGGTTTTTCTTTTTGAGCGCCGCGTCTCTGCTCTCCCACCCCGCCCAGTCAGTGTTCGGTTTACGACAGGTTCGAACGTGTTTCTCGTGGAATTGTTTTATGTACGCAGTGCGTTTTATTGTTAACTCTAATTATGTCATCCAAAAGAACAAAAAATGAGTCATTTGAATCAAACAAGAAAAGAAAATTACTATCTTTGGAGAGTAAACTGAATATTATCAAAAACTTTGAAGCAAAAATTAAAATTTGTGAATTGGCAAATAAATTTGACCTACCGGAATCAACAGTCCGAACGATTATAAAAGGTAAAGAAAAAGTTTTGGAAACTGTGAAAGATTCTCAATGTTTGAATTCAAGCATCATTCGTAAACGTCATGGTATTATCGCTCAGATGGAAACATTGTTAAAATTATGGTGTGATAATCAAGTACGAGTGAAAAATTGTCCTATTGATCAAAACACGGTGTGCTCTCAAGCTAAGCTAATTTTTGAGAGACTAAGAGAAGAAGCTGGGGAGGCGGCCAAAGATGAAATGTTTAAAGCTAGTAACGGCTGGTTCTGCCGATTCAAAAGTAGTTGTAATTGGCATAGCAGCGCTGATAAAGAAGATGCATCTTTCTATCCAGAAAAACTCAAGACAATCATAGAAGAAGGTGGCTACACTAGTCAAACCATATTTAACATAGACGAAACCGGTCTTTTTTTGGAAGAAAATGCATAAAAGAACTTTTATCGCGCGTGAAGAGAAAACCTTTCCAGGTTTTAAAGCCGCCAAAGATCGATTGACAGTGATGGTTAGTGCGAATGCAGCAGGCGATTGTAAATTGAAACCTCTCTTAGTTTATCGCTCAGAAAATCCAAGAACATAAAAATATAAATCTAAAGCTGGTTTGCCTGTCATTTGGAAGTCTAATGTGAAAGCTTGGGTGTCAGGTTCTCTTTTTGAAGACTGGTTTGACCATCATTTTATTCCTGAAGTCGAACGTTATTGCAATTAAAAGAAATCACATTTAAAGTGATGCTAATAATTGACAATGCACCAGGTCACCCTCCTGCTACTCTAATTAATTTCGACCCACGGGGGAAAGTTGTATTTTTGCCACCAAACACCACCAGCTTGCTTCAACCGATGGACCAGGGAGTCATAAAAACATTTAAAGCTTACTACACAGGACGATAGTTTGCGCATCTACATGAAGCTATGCGACAAGACAACGAGCTTCCTGTCAAAGACTTTTGGAAGCAATTCAATGTTTTAAATGCTGTTAGAATTTTTGGATAACCTTGGAATGAGATTTCACAAAAAACTTTGAATGGCGTCTGGAAAAAAAAGTGTCCATTCTTTTACACCACCGAAACCCAAGGGGAATCAGCGCCAGATCTTGAACAAATCGATAGTGTAATTGAAGAAGTGGTCGATATTGCCAAACAATTAAATTTAGAGGTGGATGGTGCTGACGTTCAAGAATTGCTGGATTCACACAATCAAGAGCTGACAATTGACGAGCTTATAGAAATGCGTGAACATGAGCAAGACATAGAACAAACTGATTCGTTAGACCAAGTTGAATCGGAAAATCAAATGACGATTGCAAACTTAACAGAATGCCTCAGTTCAATTGAAAAGGGGTTACAAATTTTAGAAAAAATAGACTCCAACGAAGAGCGCATTTCTACTACAAAACAGGGAATAAAAAGTTATTGGCGAGCTACTAGGTAATTTTGCGTGAAAAGAAGAAAAATTTAAGTCGTCAGGCGACAATATTAGAATATATGAAGCCTTCTACGTGAAAATAACTTCGGTTTACGTTTTTTTATTCATAACAATGTAAATTGTTTTATTATCTAACATTTTATTAAACATTTTTCTCTAAATAATTTTTTTATTTAGACTCTGATCCCAATTAAACATAATTTATATGTATTTATATGCAAAATTGAACCCTGACTTACGCGAATTCGACTTACACGGTTATCACTTGGTCCCACCTATCGCGTAAGTCCGGGGTATTACTGTACTTTAAATTAAAATTTAATTTTTAGCACGTTTCTATTTTAAATCATTGTTTTTAATAAATTTTGATTAATTTTTGCCACTTTTCCTACATTTGGTGGAAATGTAGTGAATTTTATGTAAACATTCGGCAGAATTTCGAAATTGGAGTTGAAGTTAAGTTTTACTTTTTGATGAGGAAAGTGGTGCACATTTTGAGTTTTCCCGTATGCTGAGTTTTTTTTAGTAGGTCCCATGAAAACCGAACAATAGAGNGAAAGTGGTGCACATTTTGAGTTTTCCCGTATGCTGAGTTTTTTTTAGTAGGTCCCATGAAAACCGAACAATAGAGGTTTTACTGTCTTAAGTTCATAATTTTCAGCTAAGGAATGTTTGGTGGTACATATAATTTTAAGACCCGCGGTATGTTTTCGTTGGCTTGTTTATATCAGTTAGATTACCTGTAAATTTTGATAATTTTAATTAATTTATAGTTTTCTTTGTGTTTTTAATATTATTCATAGCCCCACGCTTGCTGCATGATGTTTTGGTAACTAATTACTAGACATATACATACTCTACGGTGGTGTGTGTACACATTTTGAAGTGTATTGCTCCGAGTATTTTTGCAGTTTGTTAAGCTAAATATATAAATAGCTTATTTTATAGTTTGCAAAATATATCTTTAAGTTATTGAGTGCTTTATTTCATTGTTTTAGATAGTTAAGGTAGACTATAGACATAGGGTTATTTATTGTTTATTGTGTGCAAGGGACTGGTGTTGTTCGCATAGGGTGTAAGTGCTCGTGTTATTTGGAATGTTAGGCTAGTATCTAAGTTTTTATAAGTGAGGTTAACTTACAAGTTAGGTGTATAATACTGGTAGCATGGGAAAATAAATGGCAAGGAGGTGCAAGTGCAGGGGATGTGGGAAGGTGTGGAGGAGAGATGGTAGTTAGGTACAGTATGACCAGTGCGGTGGCTGGTGTCATGCCGATTGTGTAGGGATCAGAGAGGGGGAACTGGGCTCACTACGGCAGCATGAGTGAAGGTGTGAGGAATGTGTCGGGGAAAGGAATTAGTGGCGGTGGCAGAAAACAAACTAACAGTAGAAAAGGAAACTCATATAGGTGGGGAATGTGGAAACTGGATTTGGGAAATGCTGACGGGTAACCTTGGAGAGGGCGTGTCAGTGACAAGGATGGAAGTTGCTAAGGAGGAGAGTTCGAAAGGGGAGATTGTATAATTGACGATTAGGAAAGAGAGGGAAATGACACACAGGATTGAGAGGAAGGAGGAAAAGGTTCGGAATGAGATGGGTAAGCATAGTTTAGCAATAAGGGTAGAGAAATTAGAGGAAGAATTGGAAGGCATAAAAGGTGAGTTAGAAAATGCAAGCTTGTATACAGAAGGAACTGCAGGAGGAGAAACAGATGAGAATGGAAGCAGAGATTGAGGTGGTAAAATTGAGGAAGAGGATAGAGGAGCTGGAGACAGTAGAAAGGGAAAAGGCAGTAGGTGTCACTAGGAAGCAAATAAGGATAGAGGAGCGGAAAATAATAGTAAGGGATAAGGCGATAGTAGACAGCAGGAAGCAAACAAGGATAGAGGAGCAGGAAATGGTATTTAAGGAACAGGCAGTGGTGGAAGGCAGGAAGCAGTATGTTGAGGCTTGTAGGAGAGGTATTAGCAAAAGCCAGCAAATAGGAAAAAATAGACAGTTCATGGTTGGAGGGGAAGAAAGAGGGCTGGTCAAAGTAAAGGTAACAAGGGTGGTGCAGGAGGAGGCTGGTAGTAAGGTTCAGGGAAGAGGTGAAGTAGACAAGGGGAGGTAGGTGGGTGGAAGGGACACAAAGCAGGAAAGGGTTGTAGGAAATGAACCAAAGGTGGTTTTCCTAGGCAGCTCAATCGTAAGGGGGTGGAGTTGAGGGAAATCAGGAAAGGAAATACACATAAAGTAGCTTTTGGTGGTGCAAAAATCAAGGACTTGGAGGAAAGAGTCAATAGTATTGGAGGTAGCTGGGTGGCAAGGGTGGTTTTAATTCATGTGGAGGGAAATTACCTGGCTCAAAAGGATGTGGGGAAAGAGGCAGAGAGGGACTTCAGGNGATGGGGCAGTAGTTAGCGGCGTGCTGGTTAGAAAGGGAATAACATACAGGAAGGCAGTATCAATGAGTTAGGTTTACGAGAGAGTGTGTAGGGATTTAGGAGCTACATTTAGAGATAGTAGGAAATGGGCAGGCTGGGAAAGTGTAGGAAAAGACCAGGTGCACCTGACAGAGCAGGGAAAGAGGACCTAGGGAATCTGCTAGGTAGGGAAGCAGCTGGCTGTTTAGAAAGGGCCAGGGCTGAGCAGTGAGTGCTTAAATAGCAACAGAGAGGGGCAAGGTAACAGAAGTGAAGCAAAATTGAGAGGTAAGCACTGATGAGGCCACAGGGTGTAGAGAGAGAGGGTAAGCAAAGTAGGAGGGCAATGCAGTATGTTAGCATAAAGTTAATGATGGTAAACTGTAGGAGTGTGTACAGCAAGCTGGAGGGCTTCTAGGGTAAGCTAGAAGGATATCGGGCAGATATAGCGGTAGCTGTGGAGACTTGGCTGAATGAGGAAGTGCTTGACATTGAATGTAGGCAGGATAAGTTCACCATCTTCAGAAGAGATAGGAATGGGAGAGGAGGAGGAATAATGGTGTGTGTAAGGGAGGGGCTGAAAGTGTCTTTAGAATGGATTAGTGAAGATGTTAAGGTGATGGAAATTAAAATAAGTGGGGGTAATAGTAAGAGGATTACTTTTCTGGCAGCATATAGACCACCAGGACAGGGATGTCAGGCAATTGAGACGATCAAGGTGAGGGTTGATAGACTAAAGGACATGCAGTGGGTTGTTGTAGCAGGGGATCTGAAAATGCCAGGTGTGAGATGGATCGAGGGTGCAGAAAGGATGGGCAGCATGATGCAAATAATGGCAGCACAGTTAGTCAAAGAGGTTTGGTCCAGGTTATAGAAACACCTGCAAGGTGGAATGAAGAGGGTGTTGGGTCAGTGCTGGATGTGGTGTTGGTCAGACCTGGGAATTCTGTAGTAGGTGCAATAGCATTGGATGGCATAAGCGATCATGATATTCCTGTTGTAGAAATTGGTCTTGGCAGAATGAGGGAAGAGCAAATGGCAGATAGGTCGGTGTGGCAGTATAGGAGAGGAGACAAGGAGAGGGCAGAAATCTTCCTGAGGGATAGGTTTGAAATGTGTTCTATGGAGGAAAGTGTGAACGAATTATGGGAGGAATTTAGAAGAACAATAGAGGTTATGTTGGATAATCAAACAGGCGAAGAATATATTTTTAGGAAAGATGGTGGAAGAAGGAAAAGGAAAGGAATGGGGGAAATTGTTTAGGTATGTTAAGAAGATAAGGGGAGGAGAGGAAGAGACCTCTCTGCTGAAAGGTAGAAATGTCAGGACTATGTCAAATTACCAAGAAAAATCGGAGATACTGCAAGGCCAGTACTTGTCAGTGCTTGAGGCAAAGGAGGATTGGAATAGGGAGGCTAATAGGGATTGGGGGTTGTTTAGTAATTTTAAGATAAGAGAGTGGGGGATAGCAATGGTAATCAGGGGGTTGAATCGCAGTAAGGCAGTGGGACCAGACGGGATAGGAAACACAGCACTTAATTTTGGTGGGAGAGAGTTAGTGAAATATTTGGAGGTGTTGTTTAGCAAGTCCTTAGGAGAGGGTAAGTTGACACAAGGTTGGAACGATGCATTGGTGGTCCCAATACACAAGCAGTGGGTGGATAGGGGAGGCCTGGCAGCTACAGACTGGTGAGTCTCACATCGAGTATGGGAAAGGTAATGGAGAAGCTGGTGGTTCAGTATTTGGTGAATGTTATGGACAAGAGGAATTGGTTGGCGGAGTCACAACATGGTTTCAGAAAAGGACACTGATGTGAGACACAGCTGGCTGGGCTCTTAGAGGATCTGGTGCAGGCAGTTGATGAGGGGAAGCAGGTTGATGCTTCTTTATTGATTTTGAGAATGCATTTGATAAGGTGCCCATGAGACTTTGATGAAGAAAGTGGATGAGCTGATACTGGACAAGAGGGCAGTGGAATGGATTGGGCACTTCCCCAGGGGGTGAAGACAGAGGGTGAAAGTGGGGGAGGCAATATCGGAGGAAGGAGAGGTTACGTCAGGAGTGCCACAGGGAAGCGTGCTGAGCCCTTTGTTGTTTACTATAATGGAAAATGACATGGGTTGGGGATTAGGGGAAAAATAAGATTGTTTGCAGATGATTGTGTATTGTATGCAGTGGTGGGAGGGGGTGTTATCTTGCAGGCAGACATTGACAGGATTGGTTGTTGACCATGGAGAATAAAATGTAGATAAATGTAAGAAAAACAAAGATAGTGAGGTTTACAAGGAGGAAGGTGATAAACAGGGTCATGTACAGACGGAAGAAGCAAGATATAGAAGGAGGAGCAGAATACAAGTATCTAGGGATTGTATTCCAGGGAGACCTCTGATGGGAAAAACAGGTAGAGAGGGTGGTTGCAAAAGGAAGAAGGGCTTTGGGTTCTGAAGGGAGTCAGCGGTGAGGTGAAGGAGAAGGAATATGGCACAATAGTACGGCTTATGTTAGAATATGCGGCAGCAGTATGGGTTCCGTACATGGAGGTGAGAGAGCTAGAGAAGGTACGAAGAAGGGCAGCAAGATGGGTGAAGGGTAGGTGGAGAAGACAGGGGCAGGATGGTGAGGACGAAGGGAACTATAGGCCATGAGTGATGATGAAATAAATGGGATGGAGCTCGCTGAAGGACAGGAGGAAAGTTGAAAGTCTGATCAAGATGTACAGGATAGTAAATGGAGAGGGAGGGTGAGGTAGGTTATGCTGTCAGCTAGGTAAGGGGGGTGTTTAGAGGGAGAGGGAACAACAGTGAGAAGCTTCAGAGGGTATGGAGAATGGAGCGGGGTAGGCAGTCTATGCTTCTGAGGTCTGTGATGGAGTGGAATGTGTTGCGGGAGGAATTGAGATCTGTGAGAGGGATTGCAAAGTTCAGGAAGGGCATTTAAGTTGAGTTTGGTCGGGTAGGGGAGAGGTGAGAGAGCTCGCCACGGGTTGGTTGCCCAATTGCGGGTTATTATTATTACCATATTATTATTATTATTATTCCATATGACTTAAGGACTCTTAGACTGTGTTACAAAATTTGTATTTTCAGGGCAAAGTATGAGGATTTGATGGTCATGCTGTCAGTATGCCAGTCCCCTGTATATACAAGACTAGATTTGTACATATGAGAAAATTGAGGCAAGCTTACTCAGGGTATTTTTGTTTCCTCCAAGCAATGCATTCCATTACCACTCTATTGTAGGGTCTCTTTTCACATCACAATTAACATTTGATGGACACTTAACATGCAGGGGCAGACGGAATGGATAGGGGCCTCTGTAGGAAACTGTGGTGGATCCAGGTTTGAATATTTTTCAATTGGAAAAGGAAAACCGTGGGAGAGGGGGAGAAGTCTGAAGGTAAGGAATACACCCGGGAAATTTTTTTCGATTTGGAACCTTAATACTGACTGATTAAGTTTATCCAGGCCTTTTGGAAATATGCTATTAAGGATATCACCTACCTGGAGCTGTTTTAGATGTTTGAAGTGAAGAAGCATGGGAGCAATAAGTGTGACACTGCCGCGCGCATCAAGTACGACATCATAGCTAAGCTCAAGGCTCTTAACTGGCATGCAGTGCTCTCGGCGCACTGCGTGTACCTATGGGACTTTATGCGGTGACCCTATTATTTTATTGTTGGAAAGTATGTAGCGAGGTCCAATGTAGGACCCTTGAGAATTTTTGTATGTGTGGTGACACACCACCACGACCACTGGGTAGGTGAGTGTAAGCGGTTGGCGGGGCTCAGAGTACTAATGGACTGTGGCGACGACGTAGGTGTGTGTGCATGCGTGCGCACAAGCACCATTAAGCTGGAGAGGGATTTCCTGGCCTGAGACATGATTTCCCGCCTTTCGGCATCAGCTGTCTACATGACGTCGGAGAGAAACGCGAGAGTGGTTGTCTCAATTCCACAGAGCGAGAACGTGAGAGAGCGCGAAGCAGCGCTCTCTCGAAAGAGTATTCTTTAAATTGAGACACGACCTCAGGGTTCAAATGGCCTTGGTTTTCCGTAGAGCTATAAATATAATCAAATTCCAACAAATCCTTAAGCATGTAGAGAATGCTGCACAACACAAAAACGAATTCCAGGCCGATAAAGCACTAGATGTTCACAATCTTCAACAAACTCGACAAAATCCTCAAACATAGCAAATATCCTAAACCGAAAAGCTCAATTCAACTCGCACAAACGAGCAGAGGGCACAAACACAAAGGCACGTCGATACCCGTACCCCAAGGTGTAAAAATCACAACTGTCTCCGACGGCGTTTGGTAATGTTTGTTGTTTGTCGGGCGGCGGGCAGCTCAAGTAAGGTTTATTCTACTCAGGTTGGGAAGCTCAGTGCTTTCAGTTTGGCAATTAAAATTTTTCGCCACTATGTAAGTGCTAGTGTTGTATTGTGTACCGGATTTTTTCTATTTTCTACGTTAAAAAACAAAATAATTGCAATAACCATATATTAAATCTAAAATAACTACTTAACTAAGATAAATCTTTCTCTTTTATTATTCATCTAGCTTAAAATTTTAATTAAAAGTGGCCTCTTTGGAACACTAACGCTTACCTAGCAACGAAAATTTTCCTTATACCAAACTCTTTCATAAGATAAGTCTTTTATTCCTAATCTGAGTAGAATTAACCTTAGCTCAAGAAAGGTCGTAATGGTTATTGCCCCCAGTGATGATAACACATCAACCCCAAATTTCCCTTTTTGATTATCAACATTTTTCTTTTCTTGAGAAAATTTCTTTCGAATGAAGTTTTTTCATCCAGAGCATAAATTTTATATAAAACAAACTAGCACGAAATATACCTATACAAAGCACAACCAAACAATAAATGATGTTCGCTTAGTGCTTGAAATTTCCCGGAATTTCGAGCTATATTGAAATATTGAAAGCCGTTGAGGGGTGAAGCGAGGTGAGTACGGAGCAGCGTCGGAATGCAAAGGCGGGGGAAACAGGAGATCCCCGAGATAAACTGCTGACCAGCGGCATCGTCCGTCACGATTCCCACGTGCAGAAATCCGGGAGTGACCCCGCCGGGAATGGAACCCAGTTCGCCTTGGTGGGAGGCGAGTGGTCTGACCACTATACAACCGCGGCCCCTCTCATTTCCGAGGAGAACCTATGACAGCCCGTTGACACCGGAGAAAACTAAAGAAAGCAAATGCAAACTAGCATTCTCATTTTTTTTAAAAATCTGGTGGTCCTCAAGGAGCGCACATGATGTTAATAGGCGTATACTGTATGCGAGCACAAATAAGCATCCATCATTCAGGTTCGTTCAGGATCTGAACTTCAGGTTCGATTTGTATTTGCTAGTGATCTGTTCGTTGTCAGTCTTTCATTCATGGAAATATAGGCTGTTCGTAGTTAACTGAGAACTTTTGAAATCAACCTTTAAAAAATGTCACTGCCCGTAAGGCAAACTTTCTGGCACGCTCTTTGTAAAGTTGGTAACAGCATTGGGGAAGTAGCTCCATGTTTTAGCGCTGAATTAAAAGTGTTAGTTAAACATTTGTGAATGGTGAAATTATTTATTTTGCTCTCTGTTTTTTATGCATAGGTCAACAAATCGAAAATTTAGCAAATTTGTAAAATATTAAACTAACTATTTAATAATTTAACAGTTTTACTTGACCGACGCTCAATTTACAGTGGTTTGCTTGTTGCTTGCTTATAATAATTTTTTGATATGCATTTAAGTGAAATAAATAATGTTATATATATATATACGTATATATATGTAAAATTATGTATGTTACCGAAATTCAAAATAATACCGCGTTAATTCAACNAGAGTTTTACTTGACCGACGCTCAATTTACAGTGGTTTGCTTGTTGCTTGCTTATAATAATTTTTTGATATGCATTTAAGTGAAATAAATAATGTTATATATATATATATATATATACGTATATATATGTAAAATTATGTATGTTACCGAAATTCAAAATAATACCGCGTTAATTCAACATACTCTCAGCAGTAGTTCCGTCTCTAATGAATAGGTACCGCTAATTTATGGTTTTAGTCTATTCACTTAAACAACGTGTTTCTAAAACATGGGGACGAACTCTGGCAGTGTATTCCTGACGAAAATATAAGACTAAAATATAAGAACAACTTTTCTCGTCAAGTGATTACTAAGGGAGCTGTGCGCCACTGAAAACTCCTACTTTAAATTGCTTTACTTTGTGGTTTGCCTACTTGGGTATGCAACACACGCTTTGTTTTTAATGTTCAACAAGAATTATCTCACCAACGATTCACCTGAGAGTGTTCCGACAAAATTACTTTTTTTGTTAATTTAGATGTGCTGATTATTAGGTTGTCTTTAAAAATAGCTTAGAACGAAATGTTACGAAGTTTGATGCTGACATAGGGTGCCAACAGACATTTCCAAAAGGAAGGGGTGTGAGATTACCGACCGCGTTTTTAGAGGTGTAAGCTCTCCTTTATACAAAACGCCATTCACAGATTTGTTGCATAATAACAAGTGGTTTCTGATATTTTCAATTAAACGCATTTTAAAACTCAAATTTTGGAAACACTTTGCATGTGTAGGTTACTCTAGTTTCAGTCCTGTCTTATAAACCTCCGTACTTTGTGCAGACTTGGAATTCTATCCAATGGGAATAAAAGTCTTTTTCCTTGTCGCAACACGCCTGTTCACTATGACATGACAATGTGAGGGCATAAGACCTGATCCTGAAATGTGCCCAATAGGAGTCGGCTGTCAGAATCCCTATAGAGTTGATTGGAGAAAGCCTTACCGGGCCCGCGGTGGCTGAGTGGTTAGCCTTCTAGCCTTCCACCAATGTGAACCGGGTTCAATCACCGGCCAGGTCACTCCGGATTTTCGCATGTGGGAATCGTGCTGGACGATGCCGTTGGTCGGCGGGTTTTCTCGGGGATCCCTCGTTTCCCCCGCCCCTTCATTCCGGCACTGCTGTATACTCATCTCGCTTCACCCTCATCGGCTCTCAAGACCACGATGTTAAGAGCCACTCAAATATCTTCACTTAACTCACCCTTCCCGCGGTATTAGGGACTCCTACACTCGAGTATAATAACACAATTACCTACAACAGTACAGCACTCTGCAGACTAATGAAGTCACCACAGAACAGGCAAAGCATACAGAAGTGAAACGGCGTGGAGGTTCGTTTGATGTGGGTGTACCCGTAGCGAAAAATGAATCATGAAAATAAATATTCGTCTTTGATAATTGTGTATGTATTTTGTTTTAACTCTCGATAACTGAATATTTTATTTTTATTTTCTTGTTTCAAATTAACGCTTCAATTTTATATCACTAGGCCAGTCCAGAGGTGGCTCATCTTGTTTCAAAGGTTTAAGGTTTCATTTTTGTAGTCCCGCAATATATGCTCTATGCAGTCTTACAAGTAAGCGTGAAACGGCTGGAGTTCTCTGTGTAAGTGAAATGTTTGACCTCTGTATACTAACTCTTTGACGACACCACATAACATCTGACAGCTTTCTGGCTGGTGGGGAGATCCTTACTGCCATAGATACGCGAACACATAAGACTTTAAGATATCAACACAACCTTACGGCTTGGATACGGCCCGCATGCCTAAATAACTCAGATATACCCTGTCTCATCTACGAAGGCCGCTCTTTGACAGTTGTGTGAAAGGCAGATAATTATATCCTCCGAATAGGATAGGGTTCACCAAGACCATTATGTGTCAAATTGACAGNACAGGCAGATAATTATATCCTCCGAATAGGATAGGGTTCACCAAGACCATTATGTGTCAAATTGACAGAGAAAACACAGATAACACGGATTTCATGTGTCAAAACATCTAAGATAAAAGGCCACATCGTCGAAACAAGTACAATGGCACTATCTTAGAACTGTCAAAGAGTATCTACNAAACATCTAAGATAAAAGGCCACATCGTCGAAACAAGTACAATGGCACTATCTTAGAACTGTCAAAGAGTATCTACCCTTCGTAACTTCGTAATTTCACGCTGTCATTTGCAGTGATATGTTTTGTGACGGGATGCGTTAGCTTCAACGAGTTTGAGATCTTCTGTTCCCAGTCTCGTGACACCACCAGGCTCCAGTAATTCGAATAGAGAAAACGAATGCATACTGAAGATACCCTATGTCGAGGTTCTACAGCCTTAAAACTTGTAAGACTAACTTAATCATAAGCAAAAAGAAAAATAGATTGTAAATACAGTAAATTTATTAGAAAGCTATCATAAAAATTATCTTTAACTTCATGAAAAAATAAAACAGGAGACAACATTATTAAATCAAATAATGTCACACTTTTGTAAGAATTTATCATTATTAAAATTATAGAGGATTTTAACTAAATTTTTCTTTATCAATTGATACAGAGAAAAGATAATGTCAAAGCTGAGAAAAAAAGGAAATTTATTAAGAAGTTTAGCAAAATACCATAAAAATTACTGCAACTTAAGAATAGTTGAATTAACAAAAATGTTTGCAAACAATTTATGCAAAAGAAACCTCTACTAATAATAAATTATTAAATTCATTAAAGCATTTGTTTAAATATTGTATTAACATTAAAGTTATAAAACCAAACCCAAAATATTTAATGTGTATATATGTATATNGCATTTGTTTAAATATTGTATTAACATTAAAGTTATAAAACCAAACCCAAAATATTTAATGTGTATATATGTATATATTATATCTACACATATTTTTATCCAAACATAGAAATAAAAATATTACAAAAAATAATGTTTAATAGATACAAAATAACTTATAATTTCGTCAAAACCTGAAATATTTTAATTAACGATGATAATTTAAAAAAGTTAATATAAAAATGTTAATTTTTGACATAAATATAAAATTGAATAAAAAANGAATTAACGATGATAATTTAAAAAAGTTAATATAAAAATGTTAATTTTTGACATAAATATAAAATTGAATAAAAAATTACATTCTCACCACAAATTTATTCGAATTTGTTTTTAATATAAATTAAAAAAATTATAAAAGTTAAACAATATATTAAATATAAATAAAGTTAAAAATTGTAAGTTTGGGATCTGGATAAATTTATTGGTTTGGAATGAGCAATCAACAAAGTTATTAAATTAAAATAAAATTCGGAAATGTTAAAAAACAAAAAAAGTGTATAAAATTAAAAAAGTCATTTTTTTTGTGCAGTGAAATATGGATTATTACTATAATTTGTCCTTATACATCAAATCATAAAATTACAGGAAATGGCACTAATAAAACTTTATTAGTGCGATTTCCAATTAAATTTTTAATACATCGGAATTGATCATTTACTTAATATATATACTAAAGTTTATTCTTGTGACAAAAACTGTGAAGCAAATCATTCATAATTAGAGCAAATAAAAAAGAACAAACAGAGTAATATACTTGAAAGAAAAAACATGTTATGGTTAGAGTGAAGATTTACCAAAGTAAATTTTTCAAAGCAACTAGGGTTTAAAATTATTTGTAATATGTTAAGTATTTGCAATATAAAAAAAGAATTAAGTTAACATATAGCACAGTTTAAAAATAAACAGTAAATATGAAATAGCCTTAAAAAGGTAAAAATAAAAAATAAAAAATAACAATAGAAAATTATTAACACAAATTGGAAATCTCAACTGCAGTCTTCGAAAGTATAATAAATGAAATTCATAACTGTAAACCAAATCTAAATATAACAAATAAATTTAAACTGATGGAAAATATTCCATTCCAACATATATTGATATGGATAATACATTTTGTAAATTATCTTAAAATAAATATGTTATGTTAATGAGTAACAAATTCATATAAATGACTTATATTAAATGGTTAATCGCATAAAATAGAACAACAATTGCACGAAGTAACAGGGATTTATAAACATCCAATAGATTAGAGGATGCCAAAAACACACTATAATATTTATGAAAAAATATTTAAAGAAATTGGTTAACTATGTTTACAAATTGCTACAATGAAACCTTTAACGAATAACGAAAAATATCGTATCCAAATTTAAAACAGGCGCATTTTGTAAACTGAATATACCAAATTATATAGAGTTAATCAACATGGCCAATTAACTGGAAAAACTTTTCACCACATTTTCCAACTGATATTCATAATTTATCGGGTGAGGCACATGCATTTGCTATGATGAAAAAGCAATTAATAACAAATAATGAAGGAAAATATATAACCTTTGAGAAGAAAATCAAAATAATACACCAATGTATACATGCATAGCAAATTGTTTGGATAAATTATCATCTAATTTGACAAAGCGAAAAATTTTAAATTTTTTTTCTTGAAAATAAGGTTGATTTTATTATCAGAAAATATGTTTATCCCAATGATTATGCTGGCAGTTCGAAACAAAATTAATGAATTGGAATTAATAAATATACAGGATGAGTCGGGATGGAGTGCGTTAATCTCGGTAGGTGATTCCTTACGAGAAACAAAGCAGAAATGTATTTGGGTATTTGCCAATAATGTGATAATTGTGGCCGCTACGTGCCACTGAAAATCGACTTTCAAATTACACTTGGTCAAATATTTCCGAAACTTTTTGAGATTAAGCAACACAATTTCGAAAAGTGTGACAGAAAAGGGAGACCTTCAATCTGTCATGAGTGTGGTGGTAATATCACTCCCCCTCCCTTTCACTACTACACACTTGGGGTTCATCTCCCTGTTTTGGCCGTTACTTTCGAAACACTGAGATGTAATGCACGTTTACATAAGGTATGTTAATGATAATATACNAGATGTAATGCACGTTTACATAAGGTATGTTAATGATAATATACAAAGCAACAAAAAAGATCGTCTTGTCGTCACTCGCTGAGGCTAACTGTTTTTGCGATATCAATATTTTTATTTTTAAAAGTGTGCATAAGAATGCCTGAGAAGCATGCGAACTGACATAAAGTGTAGCATAAGAATCAGGCGTTGTCCAGACGTAGTTACAAGCAGGCATGGACATGCCTTGTTACTGATTTGGAATGAATGTCGATAAGTTACCACAGAGGGGAAGGGCTGTCGTTTGACACTGAGGCCATGGCTAATCTAAAACATATTGCCTGCACAATAATAAGGATGGTAATAAATACTTAATATACAGCCTGAAATCATGCCTGNCAAAGCAACAAAAAAGATCGTCTTGTCGTCACTCGCTGAGGCTAACTGTTTTTGCGATATCAATATTTTTATTTTTGAAAGTGTGCATAAGAATGCCTGAGGAGCATGCGAACTGACATAAAGTGTAGCATAAGAATCAGGCGTTGTCCAGACGTAGTTACAAGCAGGCATGGACATGCCTTGTTACTGATTTGGAATAAATGTCGATAAGTTACCACAGAGGGGAAGGGCTGTCGTTTGACACTGTGGCCATGGCTCATCTAAAACATATTGCCTGCACAATAATAAGGATGGTAATAAATACTTAATATACAGCCTGAAATCATGCCTGCTTCTACCTTNGCTAATCTAAAACATATTGCCTGCACAATAATAAGGATGGTAATAAATACTTAATATACAGCCTGAAATCATGCCTGATTCTACCTACGCGTGGACGACGCCTGATTGTTTTGCTACACTTTATGTTACATGCCCCTCAGGCATTCTTACGCACACCTTTAAACATACAAATGCTGATATAGCGAAAACTGTTAGCCCTAGCGAGAGCCGACAAGACGACCTCTTGTGTTGCTTTCCACATTCTCATTAACATAAACATAAATACGTTCCCAGTCTGCCAATTATAATATTTGCGTATAAAACAAACACGAGCTAAATAAAATAAGTTTTAGCGTCCAAAATTTTTAACATAACACTGTTAGTACGATGTGAAGACTTGGAACTACTTTTCTGAACCCCTACCAACTTTACCACGAGTATTTGAGTCATTGTTTACGCTAAAATACGTGCAGTACTTTTTTCAAAGAGTGATTTCTTAAGTGCTCAGTTAACCGCGAACAGCTTATAGTATGGGATGCACAATGAACAGAAAGAATAAGAAACAAATATTGACTTCGAAAAGTGTTAATTCCGTTGTGGCGAATTGCCGTCGCTCGTNCGACCTCTTGTGTTGCTTTCCACATTCTCATTAACATAAACATAAATACGTTCCCAGTCTGCCAATTATAATATTTTGCGTATAAAACAAACACGAGCTAAATAATATAAGTTTCAGCGTCCACAATTTTTAACATCACACTGTTAGTACGATGTCAAGACTTGGAACTACTTTTCTGAACCCCTACCAACTTTATCACGAGTATTTGAGTCATTGTTTACGTTAAAATACGTGCAGTACTTTTTTCAAAGAGTGATTTATTAAGTGATCAGTTAACCGCGAACAGCTTATAGTATGGGATGCACAGTGAACAGAAAGAATAAGAAACAAATATTGACTTCGAAAAGTGTTAATTCCGTTGTGGCGAATTGCCGTCGCTCGTCTCCGTTCGAAAAGCTGCACGGTCTCACCTTAAGCGTCCTCATCTGGTCCTCGTAGTCCGTCTCGCTGAAGGTGACTGTGGCCGGGCAGGTAATGTTGGCCCTCTCCAACTCCGTCACTAGGTCGTTCACAGCCTGAGGAACACAGGAGAACCATCTTTAGATACAGTTAGGTGTCCTGTGAGTCTGAGTTTCATCTGTGGTATAGACTTCTCACTATTGTTCAGTTCGCCGCTGTGAGATGCGGTGCGGCACGAGGGGACTAAAACAACTGCGGCCACACAATTATATGAAAGGCTGAAAAAAAAAAAAAAACAGAATAAGGTTGAGGTAGACCGACTTTCGTCTTCTGCGTATGTACCAAACATTGACATAACATTGAACTACCTCACACCAATATAACCGTCAAGTCACATGGTCATCGGTTGATAAACGTGTTTGTTGATATCTTAATTTTGAAAAGACAAGCCCTCTTCTATTAATTAAATACTTTTACCTACATTAATTAAATCAAAATTTATTAAAATTTTGTTAGAGGAAGTATTTACGTACAATGATTTATAGCCACCCAAATGATTTAATTTTAGCACTCACCTAAGTTTACAGAACGAGTCTAAAATAAAAATCTTATTATCCACGAAATAATATTTTGGCAAGTCATTAGGATAGTCAGTCTCCGCTCATTTCAAAATCGCAAATTGGTTAGTCACAACAGCTTCATATGTCTGCTGCAGATTGCAATCTTGTGTCCGTGTTAAGAGTTTCACCCATGCAGTCAAGTAAGCTGCAAATCTATTCTTATTTTTGCATGACTAGTTAGAAGAATTTTTATGTAGGGGATTTAATGAACACCAGTTATATTAACAACTAAATTCATTACAATGAATGCTACTCACTTTGCTGCCATTTTCATTTATTAAACATTTTTCTTAGGAAAAATTAACCTTGAAAATAAGTATATGTTTTTATTGTGTAGGTATTTTGTTTTAATTCTCGTACGCTGAATATTTTATTTTGATTTTCTTGTTATTGCATACTAGTACTTAAATTTTATATCACTAGGTCAATCCAGAGGTGGCTCATCTAGGTTCACAGGTTTAAGTTTTTTTTGCCGCATTCCCACAATATATCTATGCACTACGCAGTTTGCCTTGGACAAGGTACGCTTACAAAGAAACGTAGGTAGGAGGATGCTATTGTCAGACTAGCATGATACTTACTGCAGGTCATTGCGCAAAATATTCTTAGACACTCTAGTGTGCATCTATGTCCTGAAAACGGAAGAGTACAAAAAAAGGTATTCATTTTGTAAAGTTACCTTTTGAATACTGGAATTGACATGTGGCTAAATACGACAAAAAAAACACAAAGGTTAGTTCATTAAATAACATAATAAATGTCAAAATCACGTGATAAGAGACGTGGACGTTTGTTTAAATTTTAGTTTTTTCAAAAGGACCATATATTTATTTTATACATATACAAGTATACACACACACACACACACACACACACACACACACACACACAAGGTGTTTTTGAATAACATGTTGAAATTCAAACCACAGTATCTATAGACTAATATAAAGAAAAAAAATTCTGGTAACGAAAATATTGGAGAGGTCATCTAGTATTTTTAAATTTAAGTTGGGGAAAAGAACGCAGGATGTCCACAGCAATACGTGTCTGCTTGCGCAACAAGTTGCATACCACGAAGGTGAACGGAATCGGCGTGCCATGCAGGGAATGAAATGCGCACACTTCTGGCAGCCTTGACTACTCAATTGCTTATCTCCCATTGATCACGTAGTCTTACACACGCGTACTAACAAGCTACCACAGTTCCGTTCGCCTTCGTGGTATGCAACTTGTTGCGCAAGCAGGCACGAATATCTGGGGACTCCCTGCGTGGTTTTGCCTAACCACAACTTAAATTTAAAAATTCTAAATGACCTTTCAAAAAATTTGTTACAATGATTTTTTGTTTATTTTAGTCCATAGATGCTGTGGTTTTAATCTCGAGATGTTATTAAAAAATACCTTTTATATAATTTGGATGATACATTTCTTGACTAAATTAGAAAATATCCAATTCACATTAAAACACGGTAATATTAAGTGCCTCAACATTTTAAAGCACACTTTTTTTTGTGTAAACAGCGTCTTATAAGTTAGTCTAAGTCATCTCATTTGACAGTTGTGTTGGCAAAAATGTAGTTTCATATTGGAGCTCAGAATATGATTACTGTTCAGTTGGCATGCACACTCTAAGAGTTGGTTTGCGGTTAACTAAACACTTATAAACTCAATCTTAAATAAACCGGAAACTAAACAAAAAAAGGTGATAACTGTAACTAACGTTAGCAGTAGAAAAGGTCAACTAATACATTTTTGATAGCCCATCAAAAATATACTGTTCAAATCTGGCGGCTATTTAATTAGCATAATTTAAATTTTATGAAAGTTTTAATAAACACTGGCATAATACATGTTAGTATAATATCAAANAACACTGGCATAATACATGTTAGTATAATATCAAACGAATCCTTGTTGGTAGGTCTACAGCAATATTATTTTTTACTGGTAGTGGAAAGGCACACAATGCACAGAAAGAAGAAACCAAGAACGCGATAGTGTGTTGACCGCCGAAACTGTGGTTACTGAGAATGCATTTGTGGGTGCCAACATTTTTCTAAATAGTATGCCAACCTAACACAGCCCCCTGAACTAGCCTAAGNATGAACAGAAAGAATAAGAAACAAATATTGACTTCGAAAAGTGTTAATTCCGTTGTGGCGAATTGCCGTCGCTCGTCTCCGTTCGAAAAGCTGCACGGTCTCACCTTAAGCGTCCTCATCTGGTCCTCGTAGTCCGTCTCGCTGAAGGTGACTGTGGCCGGGCAGGTAATGTTGGCCCTCTCCAACTCCGTCACTAGGTCGTTCACAGCCTGAGGAACACAGGAGAACCATCTTTAGATACAGTTAGGTGTCCTGTGAGTCTGAGTTTCATCTGTGGTATAGACTTCTCACTATTGTTCAGTTCGCCGCTGTGAGATGCGGTGCGGCACGAGGGGACTAAAACAACTGCGGCCACACAATTATATGAAAGGCTGAAAAAAAAAAAAAAACAGAATAAGGTTGAGGTAGACCGACTTTCGTCTTCTGCGTATGTACCAAACATTGACATAACATTGAACTACCTCACACCAATATAACCGTCAAGTCACATGGTCATCGGTTGATAAACGTGTTTGTTGATATCTTAATTTTGAAAAGACAAGCCCTCTTCTATTAATTAAATACTTTTACCTACATTAATTAAATCAAAATTTATTAAAATTTTGTTAGAGGAAGTATTTACGTACAATGATTTATAGCCACCCAAATGATTTAATTTTAGCACTCACCTAAGTTTACAGAACGAGTCTAAAATAAAAATCTTATTATCCACGAAATAATATTTTGGCAAGTCATTAGGATAGTCAGTCTCCGCTCATTTNAGTCTAAAATAAAAATCTTATTATCCACGAAATAATATTTTGGCAAGTCATTAGGATAGTCAGTCTCCGCTCATTTAAAAATCGCAAATTGGTTAGTCACAACAGCTTCATATGTCTGCTGCAGATTGCAATATTGTGTCCGTGTTAAGAGTTTCATCCATGCAGTCAAGTAAGCTGCAAATCTATGCTTATTTTTGCATGACTAGTTAGAAGAATTTTTATGCAGGGGATTTAATGAACACCAGTTATATTAACAACTAAATTCATTACAATGAATGCCACTAACTTTGCTGCCATTTTCATTTATTAAAAATGTTCCTTAGGGAAAAATTAACCTTGAAAATAAGTATATGTTTTTATTGTGTAGGTATTTTGTTTTAATTCTCGTACGCTGAATATTTTATTTTGATTTTCTTGTTGTTGCATACTAGTACTTAAATTTTATATCACTAGGTCAATCCAGCGGTGGCTCATCTAGGTTCACAGGTTTAAGTTTTTTTGCCGCATTCCCACAATATATCTATGCACTACGCAGTTTGCCTTGGACAAGGTACGTTTACAAAGAAACGTAGGTAGGAGGATGCTATTGTCAGACTAGCATGATACTTACAGCAGGTCATTGCGCAAAATATTCTTAGACACTCTAGTGTGCATCTATGACCTGAAAACGGAAGAGTACAAAAAAAGGTATTCATTTTGTAAAGTTACCTTTTGAATACTGGAATTGACATGTGGCTAAATACGACAAAAAAAAACACAAAGGTTAGTCCATTAAATAACATAATAAATGTCAAAATCACGTGATAAGAGACGTGGACGTTTGTTTAAATTTTAGTTTTTTCAAAAGGACCATATATTTATTTTATACATATACAAGTATACACACACACACACACACACACACACACACACACACACACAAGGTGTTTTTGAATAACATGTTGAAATTCAAACCACATTATCTATAAACTAATATAAAGAAAAAAATTTCTGGTAACGAAAATATTGGAGAGGTTATCTAGTATTTCTAAATTTAAGTTGGGGAAAAGAACGTAGGATGTCCACAGCAAACGTGTCTGCTTGAGCAACAAGTTGCTTACTACGAAGGCGAACGGAATCGGCGCGCCATGCAGGGAATGAAATGCGCACACTTCTGGCAGCCTTGACTACTCAATTGCTTATCTCCCATTGATCACGTAGTCTGACACACGCGTACTAACAAGCTACCACAGTTCCGTTTGCCTTCGTGGTATGCAACTTGTTGCGCAAGCAGGCACGAATATCTGCGGACTCCCTGCGTGGTTTTGCCTAACCACAACTTAAATTTAAAAATACTTAATGACCTTTCCAAAAAATTTGTTACAATGATTTTTTGTTTATTTTAGTCCATAGAGGCTGTGGTCTTAATCTCGAGATGTTATTAAAAAATACCTTTATATAATTTGGATGATACATTTTTTGACTAAATTAGAAAATATCCAATTCAGATTAAAACACGGTAATATTAAGTGCCTCAACATTTTAAAGCACACTTTTTTTGTGTAAACAGCGTCTTATAAGTTAGTCTAAGTCATCTCATTTGACAGTTGTGTAGGCAAAAATGTAGTTTAATATTGGAGCTCAGAATATGATTACTGTTCAGCTGGCATGCACACTCTAAGAGTTGGTTTGCGGTTAACTAAACACTTATAAACTCAATCTTCAATAAACAGGAAACTAAACAAAAAAAGGTGGTAACTGTAACTAACGTTAGCAGTAGAAAAGGTCAACTAATGCATTTTTGATAGCCCATCAAAAATATACTGTTCAAATCTGGCGGCTATTTAATTAGCATAATTTAAATTTTATGAAAGTTTTAATAAGCACTGGCATAATACATGTTAATATAATATCAAACGAATCCTTGTTGGTAGGTCTACAGCAATATTATTTTTTACTGGTAGTGGAAAGGCACACAATGCACAGAAAGAAGAAACCAAGAACGCGATAGTGTGTTGACCGCCGAAACTGTGGTTACTGAGAATGCATTTGTGGGTGCCAACATTTTTCTAAATAGTATGCCAACCTAACACAGCCCCCTGAACTAGCCTAAGATAGTGGGTGAATACGTGTTCTTATAGTTTAAATTAAACTAACTTAACTTAAGCTAACCTAGAATACTAGTTAATGAAGTGTTTTTGAAGTTTGAACTAACGTAGGGTAGTTGGTGAATAAATTACTCCGTCTTCACACGCGCTTGCGAAGCAGTACGGCCACAACTCTCCCCAGCCTGCTCGGTTAAATGCTGGGGGATAATTACTGATTTAGCGCAGAACATACAACTGGCACAGAAAGTAGAAATACACGTGCTAGCACCAGACTCGCCACAACTGCGCACAGTACGCGCACAGAAGAATAGCACAGGCTAAGTGCACAGCAAGTTGGGCTGTATCCTATAATTTACGTGCGTGTGCGCCGCGCGTGGCCAATCAGAACGTGGACACCACCGAATTAATGTGAACATGAAAATGGTTGAAAATGTAATTAATTTGACTAGTATTGGTGGCACACACACACACAGTAATTTGTTTTAATTGCATATTTTCGGCGATTCTGGTTTGACTAACAACATTTTCGGCGTTTCGCCTATTTTGATACCTGGCACAGAATGTTACGAAAACAACAGCAACCACATCAAAAACAAAACAATTTATTATTTTCTAGTACTGCTAACACACATAAGCAAATTGTGTCCTTGTGTTACTGTAACTTCCGGAACTTTGGAGCGTGTACTGCGTCAGTTATAGCTTGAAGGATTTGTTTTGCGCGTTTGTTGGGTCCCAGTGTGCGCGCTGTACACGTGGGATATACAAGATGGACCTTAACTCTGCCGACAAACTTTGGTAGGCGATTCCTCACCAAATGAGGTGGAACATGTATATCAGACTTAAAGCATAGCTGAAGTCTATTACGGAGAGGTGTAATCACCCTTGAAAGTGTAGCTGAAGCAGATATTTTTGCTAGTAACACAATCATATTGAAATTGTATTGGAAAGGGCTTATTAACGTCCCCCAGTATTATGAATGAAGGCTTATCAGGGGATGGCTTACAAACTAACTTATGACCTAACTTAAACTAACACCCATGCCTTACCCGTGATTCGAACCCAGAACCTTCCAAACCCCAAACCAAAATGAACTATATATGTCTGAGTTCCTGAATAATGCATTATCGAACGACGAAGCACAAACTATAAAAAAATTGGATGAGGATATCAAACCCATGCCATTAAAACGGAGGGGCTGGAATACCATTTAGGTATTTGAAAATGTAACTGTTAGATATTTTTAATTGTTCCCTTCGGTATAGAAATTTACTGTACATGGTAAAAAAACTGTCTTGTATTTTTCGCTAGACGCTGAAGTTTTTTTTTGAGAAATTAATGCATAATGAAATACGTTTTCAAAGCCAGATCGCAATACTTCAATTTCTCGAAACTAGTGTAATGTAGTGTAAAAATACTAAGCGACTTTTTTGTTTTCACGTACGGTAGAATACTTATCAGCAAGGAACTACCCCAAAATGTGGAAGAGTTACAATTTTAAATGCACCAATGGGTTTCGAACTCCTTTTCTTTATGCAAGGAGGTTGACATAGGTACCCAGATTTTTATGGTTTTCACTTTGTCGTTTCATAATGTATTATCCAGAAACTTGGATATTTATCTTTCGTTGTGAATGTGTCACTAGCAAAACACATCTGCTACAGCTACACTTTCAAGGGCGGCTACATCCTTCCGGAATAGACTTATGGCCCTTTCACATGATCAAATGTTTCTTCAAATTACCTTAAATTTTTATACAATTTCTTATATGACGTCATACGAACGTCATTATCACGGCCATTTTCTATTTAAATTTCTTGAATATCTCATTTTCCTTGAAGATTTTCGTTTTGAACTTATCCTATATTTTCTTTAATCCAAAATTTCAATCATAGATCACAGCTTTTTTGACAATATTAATGTAAGTTATCTCATACCCAGTTAAAGTTGTTACAAACCAAGGACGCACATTTATTAAAAAGAAAACGTCAATAACATGAAGAAAATTTTGTTGTGGTTTAACAAATCATTTTCGTGCCGTGTATAAGTTTTTTGAAATGCAAGGTTTTATAGTTAAATAAAAGTTAAATAAAATTGAATTGAAATAATTGAATTCAAAAAAATATTTGATTGTGTGAAATGGCGGAGTTCTGTTCCAGGCTGTGAACACGGCGGGTCGATGGTCAGCGCGGGAGGGAGAGAGGAAGGAGCGGCTGCGGCGCTGAGTGTCACCATGGTGTAGACGTCCTCGTCCTGGCTGAGCGCGGTCACCGAGTCCCAGCCGAACCTGCGGATGAAGGCGAGCCTGGCCGGGTTGTGCGATGAGTCCGGCGCCTCCGTCCTGTAGAACAGCGGGAACTCCGCCCTGTCGCTCAGCGCCGGGGACGTCGAGCCGAACGACACCTGCACATAAGCAAATGGCGTGTGAAACGCCAAACTAACGGACGTCGAAGGTGGACTTCTTAGGGGCTCTGATCATCCCTGAAAAGAAACCGAAGAATGCAGAAGTGACAGACATGTTGGCGTGGGGAATGGGTTTGGATTGGAAAGGGCTTATTAACATCCCCCGGTGTTATACCTGAAGGCTTATCAGCGGACGGCTTACTAACTTACTTACGTCCTAACTTAAACTAACACCTATGCCTTACCTTGGATTTGAACCNCCCCCGGTGTTATACCTGAAGGCTTATCAGCGGACGGCTTACTAACTTACTTACGTCCTAACTTAAACTAACACCTATGCCTTACCTTGGATTCGAACCCAGAACCTCCTGCACCCCATACCGGCGGCGCACCAACTGACTTCGCCACGGGAGGTCGGCGGTGGGGAATTTGAGTGGCCCAATAAAACTCCTTAGCTATCAGCAACATCCGCCACGTTTCCACACACACACGCAAATATGGCCTCTGCTCCATCGACGATGTAGCTCATAGACTAAAGATGAGGTAGACCGATCTCGCTGGCTGCGCACAACCAGTCACCGTGTCCCCAAATTGAACTGCTTTTCTGCCAACGCGTCTAGCAAAAACGGCATGGATTGGATCTGAAGTTAGAATACTGATTAGTAAACAAGTAGTTTGAGATGTATGTTTACTTCCTCTAATCAATCGTAATGCAGTTTCATTAAATTCAAATTGGGGAAAGAATTTTATTCATATAAAGGCGCTTATCTTCTGAAAATTAAAATATAGGTAGGGATAGAAAAATTTCGCGAGTTCGATGGCCTGTAGGCTATACTCCACAGTCCAGTGTGTACTCGAGCCTCAGCTGTGTGTTCATTGGTTGCTGCACCAGAGAGCGGCCAGTGTTGCCCCGCACTTGGCAGCATGGGATTCGCCACTTGTTTCCTTGCAAGTCTGATATTGGCTCAGAGGCGTCCAGGGAGTGTCTAAAGAACTGTGATCCAGTTGCAAAGGTGACTTCACTGTATTCGCATTACGTCTATCTTGTCCCGAAACACATTCGCGAAATCTCCATATTCCTAGATATAAACTGTTGACCACGTGACTTTGACAGTTGTGTTACTTTGGGGTAGGTCAATGTTGCGTACATGCGCAGAAGAAGAACAATCGGTCTACCACATCTTTAGTCTATGACGTANCTTTGGGGTAGGTCAATGTTGCGTACATGCGCAGAAGAAGAACAATCGGTCTACCACATCTTTAGTCTATGACGTAGTCCGGATCTCTACATAGAGCCAGTCATGCCAACCGCATAGACTAACCACCAACGCCCCAGTTTGTATAAAACCATAGGTTTTGCGCTATTAGACGTAAGTATATTCCTTTTTACAGATTTACAGAGTCAATATTTAAAACCTTAAACTTGCCGAGGCACAGGAAACATCGTAACAGTTATTTAGAAATCCAACTTCTTCTCCCGTATATCGTTTAACATATGTAGGGTAATCAAAAGTTCCCTCATTACTCAATAAGTTTTGTCACGCATGGGAAAATACGTATATATACTTTAAATATCCTGCTAAGTTGTTCTCTATGCCATGCCAAGCTTTGATTTTGAATGTCCGGTCATAAAAGTTTGATTACACAAATATCTGTAAAAAAAAAAACTGACCGCAGCATATTGCAAAATTGAAGCTAGGACAGTTTCAATTACTATAATTGAAATAAATTTCATACTGTAAAAATCTTTGAAATCGAAAGAACACCGATGTATTGAATGCATGCACATTCCAGAGTCAGAAGGAACTGAGAAACGGATGAGCAAGCTGGCACTTATCCATGATTGGTCACTTTTTTTGGTTGTCGGTTGGTGAACTTGATATTGACAATTGGCAACATTAGCCTTATCATTTCATTGACTCCGACTTCGAAAATTATAGGGATCTAAAATGTTACCAAATATTTTGAAACTTGCCAAAATACTGTGGAAAATATAACTTTTCTTTGATTTTCCTCTTTCACATCGATTCGAAGGTCGACTGAATGCTATTAAGTTATGGAAGTTATCCAAATGAAGAAAATCTGTTTTCTGTATTTTTTGTTTTTATTGAAGTTATACTTTTTTTTGGCGCGTCAAGGGTAAAAGTTTAGTGTGCAAGGAAGTTGCACGCGCACAGTGTAACGAAATTCGACAGTATGAAGTTGGCCGTCAAAGAAAATTAAATGTGCACATTTTTTATACTGCCTAAGATTTCTCGTAAAGACTGTGAACGTGTTAGGCGTATGACCCAACGCTCATGCGCGTATCGTCTAGCTATATACAAACGCAAGGTAGACAACATAGCACGTTGTTATATTTAAAACCGACAGAAAATCAGTTCATGTAATAAGCAAATTGAAAAACATTTCATTTAAATTAGTAGCATTGTGAATATATATATATATCTTATTAATTAATTTTACTTACATTGTGCCGTAAAACATTTGTTAGTGACAAAAATTGTATAATAACATTTTGAAAGTGTTTTCAATTATTTGAGGTTAATTTTTTGTAAGTATTATATAATAAGTTATACTTCTTTTGGCGCTCTGATGGCAATTTAATTATGTTCTTTAATAAAACCTTTATTAATTGCATTTAATGTCTTTCTTCGGTCATTTTATCGTTTTTCCTACTTGCATAAATTATTTGCATACGTAATAACATTCTATTTTAGTCACGCCAAAGAAGTATAACTTCTAACGCGCGTACATAAGTACTCGCACCCATTTTTTTTTAGTTCCAACCGATTTCTTTAAACTAGTTGTAGTTTAGAAAAAAAAAACATTAAAAATGAACCCAATATTCAGAGTACAATTTTATTAAATTAAAACATTAAAAGTAGTTTTGTAACGGGCACTAAAATTGTAATATGTTGTTAAATTTGTTTGATACTGTACGTTAATTCCAACAGAATGTGACATATTCCCCTGTTTTTATCATATATCTATAAAAACATATTAAATAGACCTTTATTAAAAATTTCAAAATTGCTCGAAAGTCCAATTATGTGAATGTTGGTGAAGGTGTGTTCGCGTTTGCATTATACGGTTATTTTTTGCCTGATACCTCCAGTAACGTATTTACCAGGACACTGTATGATGTAACTATGATGTAGGTCCGCTTTTCGCCGACATCGTAGCCTCTACCATTCGAGGAAGACTTTCCACTATTCTGCGACAGCTGCCTGCGGGCATTTTGTTCCGTTCCTTCTTCATCATTATGAAAATCCTTATGATGTTATTTGGGTGGCTTGGCCTGGCTTTTTGGCTTTTGACCGGCTCTCCAACCCATACCACAGGCGTGCTTGAGGTCAGGACTTTGGACAGACCATTCCAATTCATTCGCTCTCATATATTTAAACCACTTAGTTAAATACGGGCTGTACCCGGAGTGATGTTACAAAATTTCAGGGATGACGGAGAAGGGCTCTAGCATCCATCAAAGGTTTGAAACCAGGTCCGGAAATGCCTCTGTCGAACGTTACAACCAAAACAGTGCTGGAATGCCTATTGCAGTGGAATATCACTTACAGGACTTTGTGAACAAATTAACTGTACTAATGTACTACGCACATGACCGGCAAGCTATGAAGAGCACAGTTAGCAACAGGTGTTCAAAGGTATGTCTTCAGCTTCGATGCAGGCATGACGTCACACGAAGATCTGTCGCATCCGGCGTCGACACACCGCATGCCATCTACTTTGTATAGCCTCCCTCCCACGACGCTTCCACCCGCTGCCACAATTGCTCTCCACGTCCGCGTACGGTAAACCGACTCGCGAAAGTAAATTTTTTGAGATATTTTCTCGCGATAAATANCTCTCCACGTCCGCGTACGGTAAACCGACTCGCGAAAGTAAATTTTTTGAGATATTTTCTCGCGATAAATAGTAGCGAATATCAACTTTCATCCGTCCAACTATTTCTGTGCAAGAAATTACGTCGATCTGTTGCTAGATTGCGACGTTGCATTGTTATTGCGTTTGTGTACTTTTTCATTTTCCAATAAGAATTTCCCCAAGGGAATAAGAAATTTTCTCGGGGTAAAAAGTAGCCTATGTCACTTCCCGGCCCTCCAAATATCTCTGTGCAAAAATTGACGTCGATCCGTTGCTCCGTTGCGACGTGGAATGAAAAACAAACAAACACACTTTCGCATTTACATAATAGTTAGGCTATATTTAGCAAGGACCGATACCTTTTTCAGTTACATATAAATATATAAGTTATTTTCCATATCGATAAGTATCGACATATCTATATGTATATATATATATATATATATATATATCGAGCATTGACGCAGCATGTACCCCAAGCGCTAATTTCACAAATTTTTTTTTTTGAGGGAATTATATATTTTTTCGGGATAAAAAGCAGCATCTGTCAACTTTTACTGCAGTACAGAAGCGCAGCCACCGATATTTCATAGTACTGCCTGAGGGAAGTAGCGTAGGAGCTAGCCAATACATTCGTGTTCGGGAGGACCGGGATTCGAATCCCAGTCCAGCTATTCTCATTTTGGCTTTCCGTGGTTTCCCGAAATCGTTCCAGGTGCATAGAGAAATGCGCCCAGTAAATTTGGTAATGAAGGAGGGAAAATTTTTATCTCTGGTAAACACTTATAAGTATTTCTCTGTTATAGATAGATATATGCTACCGCGAAGTTTTGTTTAGGTCTTTTTATTCTACACAATTTTGTACTACATGATATTGTTCCATCTTTAACGGTTTAGACAGCGCATTGCAAGAGAGCGCGCTGGCGGCAAACTTTTTTCCGACTTGGTTCACTATTATTATTGTTTGTAAATTTTTGAGATATTTTCTCACTATAAAAACCGGCAAATATCACCTTTTAGCACTCCAAATATTCCTGTGCAAGAAATTACGTCGATCTGTTGCTCGGTTGCGACGTTGCATTGTTGACGTTGCATTGTTGACGTTGCATTGTTGACGTTGCATTGGTGACGTTGCATTGTTATTCTGTTTACGTAATTTTTCATTTTCCAATAAGAATTTTAATAAGAAATTAAAATAAGATATTTTCTCGGGATAAAAAGTAGCCTATGTCACTTCCCGGTCCTCCAGCTATCTCTTTGCAAAATAATCACGTCTATCTGTTGCTCCGTTGCGACGTGAAAGAGGGACAAACAAACATCCAAACACACTTTTATATATATATACATATATAGGCTATATATAGATAAGCGGTTTCTTCACACTTTTTGAATACAACCTTTGAAAAATCACCCTATGTTTGACGTGTGTGGTTATCTCCCAAATATTCCATGTATCACAAGCGTTTTATACTTCTCTTAACGTAAAAGTTACTTATTTTGATTCAATTGAAATTGTAAACTTGTGGGTTATCTACAAAATATTTCACTTACTATTAATATGAATATAAACAGTGAGAAAACAGGTGTGTTGGTAACGCCTGGTGGCAAATAGTTTTTATGCAACATATTTATTACACTGATTGCGCACGAATGTGGTGCACAGTCTCTTTGCTGTAAATGTCTAGACTTGGTTAAGCTTCGTTTTCACGAGGCGGAGGAATATCCTGGAAGTAGGACTTTAGCAGGGATTCAGAAAAGTTGGAAGTAACCGTGAATGTACTTTATTAGTGGAGCCTACGTTCCCCACCCCTTGTGCTGTACTACGCCTACAGGATATGTTGGTCGGCTCATGGCGTCGAAGCTAGCATGCCTAATTTGCCACCCTCCAGGCACCGAGTTCGATTTCCGGCTCGGGCAAGGATGTTTATCCTGCTTTGCTGGCTTCATGGCATTGTTAGTATTTTACCTTGCGACATTAAATGTAGTACATTCTTCCACAACGACCCGACCGTTGTCGTATTCCATTGTAAAAGGCACCCCAACACTGTTTTTTGACGGAAACGTTTGAAAGAGACGTTTCCGGATCGGGATTATCCATCTCAAATGGATTCTTGGTGCCCTTTTCTATTACCCCTGCCCCGGATACCTCCTGAAGAACCTTAGCCACATAGACAGTGCGTTATCATGCTGTACGTGAAATGGGCTGATTATCAGATGTTGTTGGGTAACGATGAATTGTCCAAACTTTCTTCATGACCTTTGGTATTCATCTATCCAGGTACTAAAACCAGTAATTCACAACACCACAAAAAACGGGGCCATACTATAATTTAACCTCTTCCGAGTTTCACAGTGAGGAAAATACAGTCCTGTAAGTAACGCTCGCCAGGTAATCGCGAAACTTCCACACTTCCATCGGATCACCGTATCGCAGAAAATGCAAGGATACAGGAGTTGAATGGCGTGGAGTCTACTGGCTGGGCTGCTGGCTGGCAATCAAGAGGCCTTGGGTCTTAAATCAACTCTAAAAAACGCAAATCGAAGTCCACATGTCTAAGGAAGTAGAAACAGAAAAATAACATATAATTGGCCAATCTTAGATAACCGTTTTCGCCAAATTGGTGTGCAAATATTTTGGCAGATTGATGCATTTATTTTGCATAATATATTGGGGTGCAAAAACATTAAAAAATTTACGGCGGTAGAAACATCACAACAGAGATGTATCATTTGGTGAAATATTTGCTCACAAATAAATAAAAACAATCACGTAGGTTGCCCTTTCTTGGTTATTCTGCATTAGCTTCAAAATAATTGTAAAATACGATTAACCTCTATAACATTAGTTTATCTTCTACGCAATCTCCAGTTACCGGGGCGCTGATTGGCGAACTGCATTCTGACGTGCTGCTGGCCAGTGACGCCATTTTGCTGACGTGTGTGGCTCGAGTTCATGGTGTAAGCGGTTGTTTGACTTCGGCTTCCTTAAGTACTCTGAGACCGTCCCGCGTAGCTTTATTGGCGATCACACAAGTTTAATTCAGTAAAAAACAGAAATATACTTTACAGTTTTATAAAATACACACAGTAAATTCCGTCTTCCCTCACATGCAAAATAAATCGTACTTTTTTGACACTTTTGGTAGCGTGTGCAGGACTTTTCAATGAGTTCTAAATGTTGCACAGTTAGGTGCAGAGCTCCACTCGAAGCCATTCTCCTTCTACCTCGGCCGGTCTTTTTTAACGTGCTACCATTTCACAGCTACGTAGCCCTCTGTTGCGTGGGGTATAATCCACTCACGTTTGCTTCACTCTTTTCTAAAGCCCTGCTTAAGTTCTAATTCCAGGATATTCCTCCGCTTCGTGCAAACTAAGATTAACTAAGTCTAGAAAATTACACAAAAGGAAAACGCACCGAATTCGTGCGCACTCAGTTGTAGTAATATTTTGCTAAAGAACTATTTCTTAGTAGGCAATACCAAAACAGATGTTTTCTCATAGTGTTTATTCATATTTATTATAAAAAGGAATATTAGAATTTATAAATAAAATATGGGCATAACTTAAGTTTAACGAAAAATAAGATACTTTCACTTTAACAAAGGTACAGAAAATTTGTGATACATAGCATATTTAGGAAATAACTGAACACGTCATACATGGGGAAATTTTTAAAAGGTTTTATTAAAAAATAGCGAAGAAACCGCGAATAGACTATACATAACAATTGCCTTACATCTCCCAGAATTACCAAACCAAATTTATAGACATTTATATTCATACCTTATTCATCATCGCTAAGCTCGCGTCGTGCATTCTTACTTATGGCTGCGGCTACTATATGTGTGTATGTATTTATCACACTGTAGAAATTTCTAAAATATTCATAATTTTTTTGTTTTTAAAATATCTCCGGATCAGGGTTCGACAAGAGATGAAGATATGCAGGATTATTATGAACTCAAAGTCAAAAGGTAGTGAGATGATTCCATGTAAACATGATATAGAAAACATAATGTGACTTAGATATTAATAAACAAAAATGTACTTTCACGTGTTTAATTAGTTTAATTTCAAAATATTATAAAATAATTCGTAAATAGTATTTTCTTGTACGGAGATACGTAATCTGCGAAAGTTTTCTGGGTGAAATCGTTCCCCTTCATTAAGAAAACAACAGGTGTCATATTTTTGTCGTTCAGATTTTTAAAGCTCTGGGCTGAGATGAATGTCTTAATGACGGATACGAATTATCACACACAAAAGAAAAGTTGCTTTAGCTCTGGTGCAACACTCTCAGGTGAACGGTTATGGAGAAAAAACATGTACAAAGTCTGAAAAGGCGTGGCTGTTTGTCTATCGGGTATGCAAACTGTCAGACATAGTTTATTTTTTTTTATGAAAATAAATGATATCACTTACCAGATAATTACAAATGTTATATTGCAATTTAAATAAACAGTACACTATTCAGAAATGTCTTGTTAAGTCAATATAATGATCAATTATTTATAAAATAAAGCAATTTCGATAACTCGATTTTCAATCATTGTATGTCATTAGTAATACAATTTTTTCTTTCTAATTTTTCATGAAGCATTATCTTACACCGTTTTGACCTGGAGTTCTGAATAATCATCCAATTCACAAACTCGTGCAATGCGAGGTATTTAACTCACATGCCATTCCCTGGCTTCATACACACCAGTACCACCCAGGACCTCAGATACTCACTCGCCATCAGGCTCGCTTTGTTTCATCAGCTTCATCAGCTTTGTACAAGACTGTTCCCTAGCATAGCACAAAATTCCTTGATCATTAGACGCACCTAAAGCATACTTCAGTCTTCAGAAATATTCAAGACTTTAGATCTAAGTCTCTCATTTATACAAGTTTAAAAGCTGTTCACGGTAAAGTGAGCACTTTGGAAACCAACATTTTGAAAAAAAAATACCGCCCATAACATATGTGCTATGTTACACACCGAAATGGAGGCTCACATTTAAGTTGATAACGAATTAATAAAATACGTAGTTATAAGTATTGACGTTGTGTTGTGAGTGAAATGTTTACATTTATTGCCACCGAATCCGTGGTTTCTTATTTCACACTCACTAGAATACGAATTCGCACATTATTAGCATATCTACATTCCTAAAAAAATTGCACGGTTCCGCACCTGGATGACACACGAATTAAAGTTAAGAGGTTCATGGCAATGTAAATTATACATATGGCGGAAGGATACAATATGAGATGACAAGGATATCCTATGCAGGACTTTCAGAAGTGCTCAGTCACCATGAGCAGCACATCAGCCAAGTATGTAACCGAACATTACGCGCAGAGCATTTAGTGTGCTAAGAATAGTAGTATGTCAAAAGAACTAGAGTCCAAGTAAGTCTTTTTTCCCACTTATTCTGTACATCTCAGCTTGCACCACGGAAATATGAATAACGCAGCTACAAAGAGCCCGTAAACAGTTTTGTAATAGGGCCATTCAGTGCATAACCTCTTTGTCTCAGATTTTATATAATTCAAATAATTTAGTTTATGCTCAATAATTTTCAGCTATCTGAAAAGTGTCCAAAATTCTTGTTCTGGCCACTACTTGTGTATATTCCCCCAAAATTTACTTTAATATACCTTCTTTGGTCTTCTCTATTATTCAAACCTTGTACCACTTTTTACTGGAAGCATACTACACAAATTTGAAACTGTTGGTATTTCCATGAGCTCCGTTATCATAAGAATCACTGTCAGGATTGTTAACTTGATAATAATTTGCATGTGCAAGTTAAGGTAATTTCTCACATTTTCAATAACGCACTAAGATCGGGATGCCCAATCGTCGTTGTTATTTATTTTCACTGTTTAGCATTTTAGTCTAAACACTCAATGTAGATAAATTACTTGAAGTAATGCGTAACCGCTATTGTTAGTATTATTTTTTCGTTTGTTAAAATCGAGTCCTTGAATTTATTCATTAATACTTCAGATATTTATTCAACTGTAAACCCTACTCAGCAATATAAATAAACAAATAAAATTGTTATGTATGAATATGGAATAACTGTGTAAATGCCAATAAAATTTGTAAATAACTTTCCACAGATAATCAGATAGTATAAAGCTCAGTACTTAATTAAACCCTTGAAATAACCCTACATTGAACCATTTAAAAATAAATTCGTTGGGTAAAGTTTTCACTGCGAGAAAAATTAATTTTTCGACTTGGGGTCGATAGGACAAATTTAAGTTCCGCTCTTAAATCGCTGACGTCAAGACGTTTCGCGAGTGGAGAAAATATGTTGATTCCCAGATTGTCGTAAAATATTTACAGTTAATATCCTAATACACTTGACGAGAAGTTGAAGGTGAAACTTCGTTTTATACTGCCTTCTCCTCCACAGCGCTGTACTCTGGACGCTTATACGCGAATCACCTTCTTGTCTTCCAAAAACAATTTTTTATGTTGGAATTTATAGACCATAGCCTACGAAAGCACGAGAGGTGCACGGAATGAACTTTCCGTGATTACCATGAAGATTGATGTTTACTACTTGCTCTTGTAATGGCACGGACACGCAAAGAAGCTGGAAACTCGGGCAAGTTTATTGGAAACATTTCGCGACGAAGGATGTCATCTTCCAGAGAGGATGAAGTGTTTTTGCCAGACTACATGCGTTATTAATATTAAAGACGAGAGTAAAAGGCCAATGCAGTATAATAATCCTTGTGTTTCTTATCTCACATATAGTCTATTAGCGGATTCTTCACACTTTTTGAATAAAACATTAAAAAAATCACTCCTTGTATGGCGTGTTTAATTNTAAAAAAATCACTCCTTGTATGGCGTGTTTAATTGTTTCATATATATGCAATGTATTGCAAGTGTTTTGTAATTCTGTTGACTTTAAAGTATCTTAATTTTTGTTAAACTGAGCTTTTACGTATATTTTACCTATAAATTTTAACATTTCATTTTAAATTAATATGAATAAAATCAGAGATAAAAATGAGTTTTGGTAATTCTCAGTGAGAAATAGTTCCTATGTAAAATAGCATTAAACTGAGTGCGCACGAATGCGGTAAGTTGTCCGTTTGGTGTAATTTTCTATACTTAGTTAAGCTTTGTTTGCATGAGGCGGAGAAATNAGTATAATAATCCTTGTGTTTCTTATCTCACATATAGTCTATTAGCGGATTCTTCACACTTTTTGAATAAAACATTTAAAAAATCACTCCTTGTATGGCGTGTTTAATTGTTTCATATATATGCAATGTATTGCAAGTGTTTTGTAATTCTGTTGACTTAAAAGTATCTTAATTTTTGTTAAACTGAGCTTTTACGTATATTTTACCTATAAATTTTAACATTTCATTTTAAATTAATATGAATAAAATCAGAGATAAAAATGAGTTTTGGTAATTCTCAGTGAGAAATAGTTCCTATGTAAAATAGCATTAAACTGAGTGCGTACGAATGCGGTAAGTTGTCCGTTTGGTGTAATTTTCTATACTTAGTTAAGCTTTGTTTGCATGAGGCGGAGAAATTNACGAATGCGGTAAGTTGTCCGTTTGGTGTAATTTTCTATACTTAGTTAAGCTTTGTTTGCATGAGGCGGAGAAATTTCCTAGAAGTAGAAAATTAGCAGGACTTCAGAAAAGTTGAAAGTAACCGTGAATTCACTATAGCCAGTATTTCATATGATAAAGATGGTCGCAGTGGTGTAGTGGTCAGACTACTAGCTTCCAACCTCGGTGAAATGAGTACGATATCTGACGGGGTAAAACCACGACTTTCGCTTATAGGAAACGTTGCGGACGTTGCTGTTGACAGGTGGGATTTCGCGGAGTTTTCCCGTTTGTCAACAGCACAGTATTCATATTCTACTCCTGCTACATTTCGATTCAAACAACTGGTGCTAACGACTCCAGTTTTCGGGCGTCACCCAAATCTTTTCTTGGCCCTCTTTTATAACCTACAGACATTACCCATTCACTGGAGAAAATTAATAATAATGCAGTCAACTTCAACGGCGACTGTCAGCGTGCTGGACGCTGAACATATAAAAAGTGTTCAACACACTGCTGTTCGCTGATGGGCGTCAACAACAAGCTCCGACAACCCTACGCAAGCCTGTTTTACGTTCTGGGACCGTGGTGGTGTAGCGGATAGAACTTTTGCCTCCTACCAAGCGGTTTCGATTCCCGGCGGAGTCGCTCCCGGATTTTCGCACGTGGCAATCGTGCCGTACGGTGCCGCTTGTCGGCGGGTTTTCCTGGGGATATCCTGGTTTCCTCGCCCTTGCATTCCGACGCTGCTCCATTTCCTCCTCGTTTCACCCTCGTCACTATTTTATGTTCTGCTATGGGTGCTCCATGGTTGACTAACAATTTATGAATTCAACCTTTGAAAAAAAAATGTCCGTAACTTTATTTACATATTTTAACGCAAACACAAGTGTTTGGCAGTATAATAAGAAAAAGGTTTTGTTGAATGAAACAAAGTTTGTTGGCGCAATCAAATCAATTGTCTGTATACGGGCAATTAACTATTTTGTTGTGAAACCAAATCATTTTTTTTTTGTTATTTGGTTGCCCTAAACTGTAAGATTTAGTTGCTGCAACTTTAGATTTGTTTGGCTTTACGTACATTAAACCGTTTTGTTTATTATAAAGGAAGTGAAACACGACTGACTTTCAAACCCGGACCAATTACACCCGAAAGCTACGTCCTACCAATGTCAGCTAAGATGGTTACTGGAGAAATAAAAATACTTTTAAACCCTACATTTAAAATGCAGGACATACAATTAATATTTCACGGTTTTGGTTTTTATTTTGTTGTTTAATTTGTGTTATTGGGATGTTTATACAATTATTAAACACTAATGAATGCACTAAAAAACGCTTTTACTGTCCTAATTGTTAAAAACAATTTCAAACAAAATCTAGACCCGTATTTTTGTGGATAAGCAAACATGTACACTTAAGTCATATTTTGTTCCCAATATAATTTTATTTTTAACCCAACTCAAAAGTGTTTTTATTCAAGTGTGTATTTGGTTAAATGAATGCATTTTTGTTTTGTTTTTAAAATTGTGTTTACTCAAAAAAATATTTTGTTGGAGATACTAAATATACACTGAAGAGGTAAAAAAAAAATTGATACACCTGCCTAATATCGTGTAGGGCCCGCGCGAGCACGCAGAAGTGCCGCAAGACGACGTGGCATGGACTCGACTAATGTCTGAAGGTATGCAGGAGGCAATTCACACCATGAATCCTGCAGGGCAGTCCACAAATCCATAGGAGTGCGAGGCGGTGGAGATCTCTTCTGAACAGCACGTTGCAAGGCATCCCAGATATGCTCAATAATGTTCATGTCTGGTGAGGTCGCCAATGGAAATGTCTAAAGTCAGAAGAGTGTTCCTGGAGCCACTCGGTTGCAACTCTCGACGTGTGGGGTGTCGCATTGTCCTGCTGGAATTGTCCACGCCCGTCGGAATGCACAATGGACATGAATGGGTGCAGGTGATCGGATATGATGCCTACGTATCTGTCACCTGTCAGAGTCGTATCTAGACGTATCAGGGGTCCCATTTCATGCCAACTGCACACACCTCATACCATGACAGAGCCTCCACCAGCTTGAACAGTCCCCTGTTGACATGTAGGGTCCATGGATTCATGAGGATGTCTCCATACCCGTACACGTCCATCCGCCCGATACAATTGGAAACGAGACTCGTCAGACCAGGCAACGTGTTTCCAGTCATCAACAGTCCAATGGCGGTGTTGGCGGGCCCAGGCGAGGCGTAAAGCTTTGTGTCGTGCAGTCAACAACGGTAGACGAGTGGGGCTTCGGCTCCGAAAACCCATATCAATGATGGTCCGTTGAATAGTTCGCACGCTGGCACTTGTTGATGCCCCACCATTGATATCTGCGCCAATCTGTCACGTTTTGATTCTCGTCAGTTGTCGTTTGTCCCGTTCGTCACGATCTTTTTTCCGGCCGTAGCGATGTCGAAGATTTGATGTTTTACCGGATTCCCGATATTCACGGTACACTCGTGAAATGGTCGTACGCGAAAATCCAAATTGTATCGCTACCTCTGAGATGCTATGTCCCATCTCTCGTGCGCCGACTATAACACCACGTTAAAACTCACTGAAATCTTGATAACCTGCCATTGTAGCAGCAGTAACCGATCTAGCAACTTTACCAGACGCCTGTTGTCTTATATAGGCACTGCCGACCGCATCGCGTTACTCTGATTGGTTCCATATCTCTGTTATTTGCATACGCACGCATATATCAGTTTTTTTGGCTATCCAGTTTATGTTTAGCAATACACAAACAAGTGTTTTGTTTGCTGGAACAAACCTTTCTCTCAGTGAACGTCGGGCAGGAAATTGAGAAAATTAGTTCCGCGTAGTAACTTCTACATGTGAAACGTTTAAACTAGTGGTAACTGAATTATGTTTCTTTTTGTTGTTCACGCACTAGAGAAATAACTGTGGTAATGGTGAGTCATGTGTATTTCTAGCAATTTCGTAGTGTTCTGGCTATTTCGTGGTTAATTTAAAAGTTCTGATTTTACCTTTGAGGGAAATCCATGTCCTTAACTGCAGTGATTTTAACAGATATCTTGAATGACACGCTCCCATTCCATTTGGCAGCGAGGTACGGAAACTAGTTCCATGTTTTCACACCGTATTTAAATTGTTAAGTTTACATTTGTAGACGCCAAATGTAATTCATTTAGTTTGTCTGTGTTTTATGCGCATACTAGTAAAATTGGCAGCTTAATAACGTATTTACGTTAATAATGCCGTAGTATCACGTTATCGACGCATGAATAAAGTGATCAGGTAAATGGCAACAATAGGTTAATTTATTTCAAATAAACATAGCTATACAGGCAAGCAAAACTGCACAAAAGAAGTTTATTTCAAACGGATGTGACGTCAGACCTATCGAAAATGATTACTTCACTCAACCAGTGTAGTTACACGTGGTAGAGTTTAAGCAGAAACTTTTACACCGGCTCTTGAGGAGACTAAATTGGTGTAGCAAATATAAAATCGCACGTAATTTGAACATATTTGTTGTTTATTGATTATTTAAGGATATATATGGTTTTATAACGAAACTAAAGTCTGGAATATTCTTGCAGTTTGTGGTTTGAGGGGTGTCGCACATGAAAACAGCAAATGAAGTGCATTAGAAAGAGAAATAAAGTCAACATAACCCTTAATATTCTATGTTTTCTGTTTTGACCGAAAATATTATAAAACATTTATGTGAACTTAGCTATAAATTTCTTAGTGGCTTCGGATATCATTTCTGTTACATTTTCAGAACAGTAAACATAAATTTATTGTGCTATGTTTGTTAGGAATGTAGAACCGTGCAGACACGTTATTCGAGATTGGAGAATATTGATGTGGTATATGAATTCTAAAAAAAAGTAATGGTAAAAATAAAATAAGACTCACTCCTGACCTCGCAACAAAGAAAATTCCGCTTCGAGAAATTTGCTTTGTTCATGGTGCAACAAAATGGCGGTGACAGCGAGAGCTGCACAAAAGCAGTTTATTTCAACCCGGCCAGTGTAGCTGCACCGAGAGGGCAGGCTAATGCAGCTGCACTACACTATACCGGTTACACGTTTTATGGTTGCAGAAAACGAACATTTTAATTTTGGTACTGTTGAAAGATACAAAATTAAAAGAAAAAATAGGCCCTCAGCAGGGTTTTCGAAATTGCTCAGTGAACCGCGAACAGCATATACTTTATCAACGCCTAGATATTGGTCATTTAGGTCCATATATATTAACTTTCCCATGTGACGGAAAGAGGAAAGGAAGCATAGTTAGGACAGTTTACACTTTATTTTGAAGCAGTTATACACACCGGAGTGTAGGGACGTAGGTAATATTTTCCACGCTAGAGTTGCACGCGAATATCTTCAAAATACGGGGACGCAGTTTTATGAAACGTTGGCGAAATGTCACGCCAGTTGGAGTGGCCTAAACCCTTCCTTCCATTTTCATTAAATGTCACCGTTTCATAATGTCGATGGAGGGATTCGGAAGTAACTGCAGGGTACATATTATAACTATTTTTTTTTTTTTTTTTTGGCAATTTGTGTGGGATACTTATGTACCGAGTAGATACAAAATGAGTTCCTATGAGAGCAAATATTACTCCACGGTTTTAAAAGGTCAAAANGATGCGATGTTACGCCAATGCTGAAAAGTCAGTATGTAATGTGCCCTACACTCTTCTTGTTGCTCTATGTAAGCAAGAGCAGTGTTGATCGATTTCAACCCATCAGAATGTGATATTTTTGGAGTTATCTCGTCCGTGACGTCGTCTTCTTCTTATATATATATATATATATATATATATATATATATATGTGAAAAAGACTGAGGTACCATTATTTCACTGCATATATTTTTTTTAATAAGTGAAAAACCAACTGAATGTTATTGCAAAATCTTAAGGGTTATTTCAGTGATAAAATTTTACAAGTTTTGCCGGTAATGTGTTCTAATTTGTAGTGAGTTAGACTTCTCCGAGTAACTTTGTGCCAGAGTAGTTTACTAATTCGCCAACTAGGAGATGTAAGACAACTGAATGTTTCTGTAACGTTTTTATAATAATTTCAAGTAGCAGATTATAATTTGTATTGTGCTGGGAGTAATACATTTACACTTTCTCTGGTACGCTTGTTTGAGTTTCGGAATTATTTCAGTGCGAAAACATTCTTACATTCAGTGCTACATTTATGCATGAGTCTAAAAAAAAATAAAATGTAATAAATATAAATAACAGAACACTGGACACTGAAATAAAAAAAAAAGAAGAGGGGAAGAAATACATTACGTTTTTATAATAACGTGAATGTGTTACAGGAAAAGTCCCGGAATTTTCGCCAGTAAATTTTGTTTTAGGCAGTTTGTTTGATGGAACAGTAGCACTAAATGATATGCCAATGTGCTGTTCAATGCTTAATGCAACATAATTTCCTTGTTGCTGATTGGCCGTGGATGATTCCTCAATGCCTGCTCGTGTCTGGTAAACTCCAGTTACATACTACCTTAGTGATATCAAACATTTTTTTAGGCTCCTGTCGTTTCCGTTAGTAAACATAAAAAGAAAAAATCAAAATAAAAATCAGACATATTTGAAGTTTTTTTTTTATAAAAATAACCAATTTAAGACCTTAATAATAGCATAAAAATACAAACAAGAAAAATTAAATTCTGCCGTCATACTACGCATGAAATTTTAAATTCAATTAAATGGAACTTGTTTCAAATTTCATTTCACTGAATTTTTAAAATGAAAATATCATTAAAACTAATTCTATAAGCATGGTTATGAAAGGTAGACCTCACGTATGTTTTATACTTACATGCATTGCTGAATGAAAAACAATTTTTAAAAGCTGATGTTAAATATACATTTTCGACTTGATATAGCTAATGAATATAACACAAATATGGCCGCAGGGTCGCCGAAACAGTTGCAGGTTATATGTTTGTAAGCTTGTGGGCCGTAAATACTCTCATACCTTCGAACGTCCGGCACTCACGAGTCGACCTGAAGCATACAAACCACACAAGCCACATTGCCCATTTAAAACACACAGGACCAAAATTCTCTAATTTGATAGTTTATCTAGAAACAATCCTGTTAGGGCACTCTCGCCCTCAACATGATAAACAAACGACGTCAGCATTACTAGTGGCAATCTCAGGAAAGAAATATGCCACATTCTGGTAGTCGGCCCAGATGGCAGTCTGGAATACGCTAGTAAACTTAAAAGAGGGGCAAGGGTATTTATGTCTTTCGAAGGTAGTTTTACTGAAAATAAATCCGTATTACATATTTCAATAAAATTAGTTTTTCTGTTTTTTTTTAAATAATTTTTTCCCGGTACAAGGTCAAGGTCGCGCAGGTTCGAGGTTGTGGACGGTTCCTCAGGAAGTCGTTAACCTGAACCTCGCACCGGACCCTGTTATTCGCAGGTCCAGGAATGAGGTGTTACTTAAAATACAATGGCACTTCATATCGGACTCAGCGCTTGAAATCAGGATTCAAGGGTCTCTGGAACGCCGAGTGAAGATCAAAGACAAGCTGTAGGTGAAGAATATAGAGCTTTGAGTGAGGTATGAAGTCTATAGTTCTAATACAGACTCGAGTTTCGGAACCTTCTTAGTAATGCTTGTACTCGTGAATTTATGGCTTGTGTGTGCCCATGTGTGACTGTGACAATATTTTAAGTAATTCTCACTGGAGAAGCATAGAGTAGGAACCTGAGTTCAAGCCACAAATATATATATGTGTATATATATATATATATATAAATATATATATGTGTATATATATATATAAATATATATATGTGTATATATATATATAAAGATTTAACATAGCCTTAGAAAAAAGTTAGGTCGTTTTATTAATGAAGGGAGGATCTTTAGAGTTATTGTTTGGAGTATGTTAATACGAATGGAAAGAAATAATTAAAAAATATAAATTGTAATTGTTAATATTTGGTGCCATAAGAAGGAAACCAAGGAGACGGAAGCAATAACCCTGAGGGTCAAATTAGGAATAGTGATGTCCCAAGGAAATAACATAATTTTGAAAGAAAATCCTACCTCGCATAATATGTAGGATCTTTATAGTTAACGGCACCCTATGGTCTATAGAAATCTCAACAGTACTAAAATTAAATGACACTGACGAAAACACTTGGACACATTTTCCGATGTCATCTTAAGGACCATCTGCCGAAACACGCAAAGAACTGCCGCACACACCCGAATTAGATGGCTTCACAGATCCTACATTGTCGCCATTTAAAATGCGTTGCCCCGAACCTACATTTTAAGTCTACTAATTAACTAAAAGCAAATTAAAAAATTTTGGATGAGAAAAAAGAAAAGGAATTGTTTATTTGGCGTAGCAAAGGGAAGGAAAGTAATTTTCAGAGGAAAAAAAAACGCGTTGAAATTATAACCTAAATATTGGGATAGGGTTAAAGTGTGCAGTGGATTGGAAACGGCTTATTAACGCTCCCCGGTGTTATGCCTGAAGGCTTATCAGGGGATGGCTTACAAATTAACTTATGACCTATCTTAAGCTAACATCCATGCCTTACTTAGGATTCGGACGCAGAACCTTCCGCACCCCAGATCGGCAGCCCACTAACCGACTGCGCCACGGGAGGTCGGCTTAAAGTATGCAGATTGAATTATTTTATAATAATAAAATTAATATTATCCGAAGGTTATCTGGTAAATTTAAACTCTTTTTCAACCCGAACCACCGTGGCCAATTAAGAGACACCATCAACTGTTAAGACTGAGATCTGTGGAAAAATTAAAGCGTGCCTTTAAAGCATATGTCCAACCATCTGTGGGATTACCTGGGCTCTGGCGAGTCGGCTTGAAGTAGCAAAACTGCAAGTAACCTTGTCCTCTTTAACCTGTTCAGTTCCACTGTACACAATTGTGTACGTAACGCACATGGAGGTTATTTTTGCCTGGTGCTGTAAACTGCGAGACTAGGTGGCCAATGATATTCCTTGCGAGTAATTGATTCTTACACCATGTTATTGGTCTAGGTTTTGATTGGTTCATATTACTATAGCACAAAACGAAGCGTACAGCTCATCGGCTGTGACACTGCAACAAGCACTGCGTTGACTTAAGTACAGCTCGCATCATGACATTTTTTGTTCGCAACACCTGAAACAGTAAATTAAATTGGGTCCGAAAGGGTTAACGTACATTGCCTTGAATCAGTAAAACACGATATATTATCGTCAAAGTGAGACTCAGCACCACAGATGCATGAACCCTTTGAAGTGACTAGAGTTACGTTTCACTGCTCCTACCTGCACGATGTTCCAGTACGGCATGACATTGGCCAAGGACTCCGTGACGTCAGAGCACGCGCTGCCCAGCAGCATCGCCATGCGGGTGTTCTGCGTGTATATAGCGTGGAAGAAAGCGTCCACTCCGGCCCCTGGATCACACTGGAACACAAGCAACATGCTTTCGTTACCATAAAATATTTTTTGCAATGATGATTTGCTATTCTTTCGTGTGATATGAACGTTACGTAATATATGATATGCGTAAAAAAGTACACATATTATACAGTACATGTGTGTAAATACATACATATTATACATATTACATAAATAAAATACAGGATTATTCTCAACTTTAGGTAAAAATCCTTTTTAGTTGACGAGATAGACGCCGTATAACCAAAGGTCTGTTAGGAGAGGCATGTTTCCCTGAAATTAAATTTTTACATTTTATTTCAAAGTATTAGAAAGTAACTGAGAGGAAACAACACATTACTGAATAGTGTTTTCATAATTGAGATCTGAAATCTGTAAAAGTTTGGCGGGGAATATCGCCTCCTTTCATTGAGAAAATAGTTTATTTTGAAAAACTGGAATGTCAAAATATATTTTATGATATATGTGAATTATCAATTTTAAAATAAAATAAGTTTTATTTTGTATCACACTTACGGGAACGGCTATTAACAAAACATGTACGAAATCCGAAATTATTCGGCTGTTTGTTTCTAGCTTTGTGATCTGCCGCTATTACTATTTTTTCTTCATGAAAGGGGATGATAATACTGAAAGAAATCTTCACAAGTTCCATATGACAATTCGAGAACTCATAGTCATCTTCAGGAAATTTTTGTCTCATATAAAGAATTCCTAATTATTTTCAGATTGCGTTATTTGAATATCTACACTTTCAAGATCGGGCTTTTGCCTTGATAATCATCGTAGGCCAATAGTCGTATAATGGTCTATTTCTCATTTTGTGTGATGAAGCATCTCACAACTTTTTTTTAGCTGAAGTTCAGATTGAACCTGTAGATAAGTGAGTTATCGTTGCATGTGTACAGTTTAATAGGACATACTTAGGGCCCCATGTTTTTCGCGAAGAGATTTGTGCGCAGGACAGGCATCAACATTGTATGTGCACACGAGCATGTATCCTTTGGTTATTGGCCGGGTGTCTGTGGGAGGATACATTTTCTGTTTGACTGGGTCGATAACAATTAAAGTTACTCCGGCACTGAACTTCCCGGCTGGCAGACACCTCAGACGCGTGAAGAGTTCGAATTATCTCACCACGAAATATTTTCTGAACTAATGTGTTTTCCAGTACAACCAGTCGTCGACTGTTTTTTTGCGAAAAACAGATAGCCCTAGACATACTAGATTGAATGTGTTTTATTGCATGTTATATATGGAATTTTCTTTATCCACATCACATCATATTACATTTGTTATGTGCATGACAATTTATACTACCACTGACAACAAATACGTGGACTGACTGGCGCCTCGGGTGTAGGCTGCCACGCATCACGACGACGTGAATAAGTAGGGACACTCGAATTTCGCAAAAATATTTCTACTCCTGCTAGATTTCAATAGCCTACTGGCGTACCAGTAGTTTTCGTTTGCTTATTGGCCACGAGTCTTTATGAGAAGAAATTTTCGTACTTGATTGGCCAATCAGAATTAGGTAACTCCGATCCTGTATGTCTGTGATTCGCGAGCACACACCTTAGACACATAACACGTATATCAGTTAATCAAGAAAGGTGATCTGAGCTAAAGTGTTATGAAATAAAACGGGTCGTGAAATTTTTTTTTGCGAAATTCGGGTGTCTCTATTAATAAGTTGGTGTAAACAGCCACATACCACGGCTTCCTTGAACTTATTGAAACTATAAACCTGTTCATTACATACAGTCTACCAGCGGAAAGAACAGCGGAAGAAAAATTAAACGAAACACTTTTAAACATTTCAGTTATCAAGAAAATTTCTCAAGATGTATATTTTTGTGCAGTTATTTGCAACGCCGAATATTCGAAGGTTTTCGTGACGCGTCATCCGAAACTAACACGCGAGCATAGAAACATTCTGACGAAAGCAGTATTTTTAAATAATACCTGCTGATAAAATTTTATGTATGTATTTATATGTATATGCGTATATTGACTAAACATATCGAAAATATTGTAGCAGGAACAAAAATATGTCTTATGGAAGCAGACAATATTAAAAAAGATAATTTGGAATGAGGTATCATAAGATAGACCATTCACGGTTACTTCCAACTGTTCTGAAGCCCCGCTAAAGATATATATCTAGGATATTCCTCCGCCTCATGCAAACAAACGTTAATACAATCTAGAAAATTACACAAAGGGACAACGCACGGCATTCGTGCGCGCTCAGATTAATAATATTTTGCTAAGGACTATTTCTTAATGGGCATTACCAACATACATATTTTCTCTCTGATTTTATTCATGTTAATTATAAGTGAAATATTACAATTTATCGATAACATATATGTAAAACTTTTAGTTAAATAATGGGAAGACACTTCTATGTTAACAGCAGTATAACATGCTTGTGATATATGGCATATCTAGGAAACAACCAAACACGTCGTACGTGGGGCGATATTCGAAAGGGTTGATTAAAAAAAGTGCGAAGAAACCGCGAATAGACTATACATTCATCAACGATGGACGTAGATCTGTCGTGATCTCGTGGAAGCGGCCGACCCCGACGACCACTTCACGGCTGGCTGATAATCGTCCGACGGCGCAGCTGAAGAGAGCAAGGTGGCCAGACCGCACGGATCACGGGCTCTCAGGCTGCTACGCACAGCGGCAGGGATCAGGCACTCTCTGATTAGCCCCGGGCTGATTAGCGGCATCAACACTCGGCCGTTTCTCACACCCTCTCCACCACACCCCCTTCCTACTGTTCCTCTTAAGCTTTCTCCCGAGTGGACGCCACTTCAAACACGTCCGTGAGGCGCCACAGGCGCTTTCGCGAATGTAACCCAGGGACACGACACAGAATATCCCAGGCTACAGAAACGAAACTTTCCCGTGCATCTCGAACTACATATATCCAGTAACGTGGACCATTTTTTAATTCGGGGGTTACAGGCTGAGACCCGAGCCGTAGAAACAGCATTCCACATTTACAAAATACTTCTGGTAATTGGAGGTAAACAATAAGGATAGTCAGGAAATTCCTCTTTGTTAAAGTTCATAATTTTAATGATTAAAATCTAATTGTTTAAGAACTTTTTTTTTACCTGTTAACCGAATACAAAAATATTCTTCTCCAACAAGTCATGAAATTAGGCTGTGTTTAAGTTTGCTATGGGTGCACAATTAATCAGGGTACTAAATGGCGTGACAGTAATATACTTTTGGCGGGGTGGAAGTGGTAGGTACAAGAGTGAAGTGAGTGGAGTCAAGAGGTTAGGACGGCTCTTAACAGCGAAGGCTTGAGAGCCAATGAGGGCAGGGTTGCCAGATCACCTAAATGATCACCTCACACAGTTTTTTTACAACCGAAAAGATGAATATATAAAAAAAAAATACTACATGAAGTGTTTTATAAACATTCTACGAAAAAAGGATACTAAAATTTACTAACACACCTTTTAATTGTGCAGTACTTCGGAGTTGTGCTAACATAGATGGGTTTTGGTGACACTGAAGGTATTGTACGGGGTCGAAGTTATATAGTGAGGATTTGGGACACAAATAGAGTATAAGAGGCAGAATGATTATATAAACATTGTAATACTTAAATATTTGCTGTCACTGATAGTATATTTTAAATGATACAAACAATATTATTTGTTCAAAATTGAAATTGAATATAATATTGATAAACTTATTCAGTTTAAATTTCTGAAATCTAACCTAAAATGAAGCTGATAAAAATAAATTGAGAAAACCATGGTGTTAAAATTTTCCACGATTTTGTTGGTTTTTCTTTAAATTTCCCTTTTGCCCACATAAAAAAAAACACAACTGTTTTTTCCCTCAGCTTTAGGAAATTTACCTCACTATGACAACACTGAACGATGGTTAAACGATGTGAATATGGAGCAGCGCCTGACATCACTGGTTAGGATAATTATAAAATATATTTAATCAAGAGTACTACTTTGTAAATATTTTTAAAGGCTATTCAAAGTAAAATGAGCACTTTTGAAGTCCTAATTACTTTTTCTTTCCAGCCAATTTTTATCATTTAACCACTTATTAAAATAAATGTTGCAATGTTAGTAATAAACACAGTGTGTATATTCCACCTTACTCGGAAGATGACATCTAAGGCTAAAATAAAATTTATTTATTTACTATTATTCCAAATGAGAGGGCTTTCAAAAGTTCTCACTTTACCGCGAACAGCCTATATAAACTTATATAGTACATACATTACTTCCAATGCCATTTGTCATGATTATTAATATTTACAGATTTTAGTTTATAGATAATTTACTAATGTAGTTTAGCTGGAAATTATATGTATTTTACTGCACGCCTTATCATTCATTGCATACTTTCTGGAGATTCACTACATTCATTATCTCAGCATATTGTTAACGTTCACTTATACTAGTTATAAACTAAAAAAGAAAGACAAAATGCTGAATAAATACGTTTTGTTAAATACCGTTACACGAATCTATGTACAAAATTTACTTAGTATACCTGTGACTTTTTTGTAAGTTTATGTGCTTTATTGTTAACTAAGTTGCAGTAGGTTCATTACCTGTGTGCGTAATATCACTCGTTATTGTCATAATATGAAATTTTCTAACTTTGTGTCTCGGGCTGTACAACGAATGTTTTCCGTCCTGCTCGTATACGGCCGGCGCGCGCCGGTTGTCGCTCAGCCATTGACCAGTCTGTACTGGATACCCCTCAAGACAGGACTAGGGAGCTCGCGCGCTCAGATAACTGCCGGCCATTGTATGTGTCACTTTTCCAATAAGTGATTATTAAGGGTGCTATGCACCCAAAAAACCGAGTCTTGAAATGTTTTTAGTTAAAAATATCAGAAAGTACTTGCGATGAAGTAACAAATCTAAGAGTAGTGATTTGTGTGACTGATATCTGACACCTCTGAAAACGGGGTTGGTAATATCATCCCCCTTCATTACATAAATGGGGGTTGCCACCCCATGTTTGCACAAAATTTTGTGATACTGAGCTGTAAAAGATTTAAGACAAATTATGCATCAGCACATATACATTAAAATTAAAAGGTCGTCTTGTTGGTAATAAATTACTGGGAATATAGCAAAATTGCGGAAAAGGTAAGTACCTCAGCCATGATAGAACTCTTTACCAAAATTACGGTTGCGCGTATAACTTTGACAATTTTTTTCATACAGAAACGAGAAATATGCATGTATTTGTAACTATGGTTGCCATACTACAGAAAATAGACGGCAAAATGCCCTAAGCGCATTCAAAATTGAACATAACCAAATTATCAGAAAGAGAAACTTATTCCTCTGCGTGTTATTGCAGCCATATTTACTGCAGCCGTCAGTGTGTCTGTTGTTTGCAGACATTTTGGGGGCGAGAATGTCCTTTCTTTTTAAAGCAGTCTTGGTGGCGCTCTTAGTTGTAGGTATCTTATTNCCCTGCGTGTTATTGCAGCCATATTTACTGCAGCCGTCAGTGTGTCTGTTGTTTGCACAGACATTTTGGGGGCGAGAATGTCCTTTCTTTTTAAAGCAGTCTTGGTGGCGCTCTTAGTTGTAGGTATCTTATTTTGCGTTATAATAAAGGCAAATGTCTGATATATGTACCTCTCTTTACTAATTTAACTAATTCGTAAGAGCTTCACGTGACTTTTCATTTATAAAAGTTACGTGACATCTTTTAGTATTTTCATTTTCAAAAATAAAATAACAGGGACAAAAAAATGAATTATTATATGAACGTAGAATAATTCTAAAATGTTTTTATTAAGCAGACAAGCATTCAGGAATATTGAGAAACTTATAAAATTAAACGTTAAAATTTACCGAAGCTCTTTGAAGGTCCATTATACAGCCCTAGCACCAGTTTCCTGCGCTTGATGAAGTTTACTTTCAAGGCTGCAAGACACCCTACATAGTGGATTTCTTTTTAAATTTCTTGTTGACTTAAGTTTTTAAAGAAGAAAAATTTCGAAAATGCGACTGTAGAGTCTTAATTATTTATCTTACCATGCAGCACAGGCGCTACACCTGAATTACAAAGGTAAAAATTATTTCTCATATAAGACACAAAACATTCCAAATATCCATGCCTGTGACCAGCCTTGAAATAGATTCGCTGCGAGATGGTACTTCACCTGGAAGTTTTTTACCTGCCAAACTAGCTTTTGAGCGGGTTGCGGCCTGAAAACAGCTTAGGCGTTTTGTCTCTTACACCACGAAATGCTCTTGTAAATTTAAATCTTATTGGTAGTTGTTTTTATCTTTGAAGTTTAATGGAAATGGTGAGTTCATGTCATGATGGTGTGATTGGACTGTGTCCATTGCCGACCATGAGACTAAATAAAAATAAAAATCACGCACGCACACGCAGAACTCGGAAAGACAAAAACCTTTTCGCAACACCGCAGGCAGATAATTAGGAAAAGCTATTTCCTTGTCAATAGAAAACAAATGTGTATTTAATTATAATGGCACATTTTGATTATAAAATAAAAAATAATTCAAAACTACGAACATCACAAGAACCACAACAAATAACCAGATAAAAGAATAGATAAACCAACAGAGAGGACACAAAGCGACGAAAAAATGAAAATACAAAAAATAATTAAAGTGTTGACGACGTTTCGGGGCCTGGAACATGCCCCCTTCTTCAGGCGAGAGACTGGAAAGAACAATCGCAGTAGACTACTACTCGCTAGGTTATGTGTGTTATTTTTACTTAGTTTTATGGTCGGCAATGGACACGGTACATTCCCACCATCAAAATAAATTATTAGTAGTTGGTTTTGTCATCCTTGTAAATGCTTGCTATTCGCTAGTAGTGACGGAATGTGATGTAATGTATTGTAGAGAGTTCTCGAGGCTCCATGGCCGGTGGCTTTTGTCTTGACGCGTGATTCACGGGGAAGGATCGTCGGGTGGCATAAATACACTGCACGAGCTCGGGAAGGAGGGGAGAACCCGCCACAAACTTCTGACATAAAGTTAAAGTCAAAGTACTTGGGCCGGTATTCCAGAACGTTTAGTTTGGCATTACATATGTTCTGACATCTCAAGCCATTGAAAAGCCATGACTAATCCTTAACTCACGGAACGTATTTCTGAACGTGTCCTAAGATGGTATCGAATGTGTCACGTTTTTTTGAAATGAATAGGCTCTATTAAAACGAGCCTGCGTTCTGCGCATGCGTATGTTTCATTTGCGCCAAGGATAAATAACCGAATTCGGAGCCCTAAGATTAAGACTTCGGTCGTGGCTTTACTAATGCCTTAGCTGGCTTTATAACGTTCTGGAATACTGAAAAGGTCTGGAAATGGCTTAAGCTGTACCAACAACNGGTTTTTTGAAATGAATAGGCTCTATTAAAACGAGCCTGCGTTCTGCGCATGCGTATGTTTCATTTGCGCCAAGGATAAATAACCGAATTCGGAGCCCTAAGATTAAGACTTCGGTCGTGGCTTAACTAATGCCTTAGCTGGCTTTATAACGTTCTGGAATACTGAAAAGGTCTGGAAATGGCTTAAGCTGTACCAACAACCTTATAAAAAACGTTCTGGAATACCAGCCTTAGAACCCTTTCCGCAGATAAGCATTGAGCAGGATTTCAAATAAATTGCAACATGTCACTACGGTGACTTCAATGAACACTCTGAAACCAAACTTAGTGTTAAATCTTTTTTAAGTCTGCACAACTTAAGATTTTGAGTTAAAACTATCATATTTGTACTAAAAACCAATGAAGACTTTATTTTTCAAATTATTTTTTATTTTCATCAATTTATCGTCGATATAATTTCACGAACACATTAAATATCCTAAAAATCGATCTAACATTTTTGGCTCTTGGACAGTATTAAGACTCCCACCTATAGTTAATTCACGTTTACCGCAAACGCTTCTGAAGCCCTGCTAAAGTTCTACTGCCAGGATATTCCTCCGCCTCATGCTAACAAAGCTTAACTAAGTTTAGAAAATCACACGAAAGGGACAACTAACCGCATTCGTGCGTTCTAAGTAAAAACTATTTCTTACTAGGCATTACCAACTCGCCTATCTCTACACTGTTTTTATTTATATGAATTATAAATGAAATATTAAAATATAAGTAAAACTTAAATTTAAATCTAAACAAAAATAAGAGCATTTTATGTTAACGGAAGTGTTCAACGCATGTGATATGTTACATACTTAGGAAACAACCAAACACGTCATAAATGGGTTGATTTTTTAAAGGTTTGTTAAAAAAAGCGTGAAGAAACCGCGAATAGGCTATACCTGGAGCTGTTTTCTGTGTTTGACGCCGAGAAACGTGCGAGCAATAAGGGCTACACTGTTACGCACATCAAGTGCGCTATCGCCACAAAGCGCAAGACCCTGAACTGCGTGTACCTATGGGAGTTTCAGCGGTGACCCTATCATTTTATTGGCGGGAAGTCTATGACAAGGAACAATGCAGGACCCTGAAGTTTTTTTATATGTGTCTGATGCGTATATTTTGAGATTCATCGCTTTGTACACTTAGTTTTTAGCTACATTAGAGTGCTCTCAAATTGTGTTTGTAATATACGTGACGTGTTGAAAGCACTCAACAGGCATAGTCTGAAGAGTATGTTATTTTCGTAGAGCAACAGTTTGGACGCTCGTTTAGTAGTCTCGTGAGGAAACGTGTATTTAGACAACACTACAACTCAGTTCAAGCGCCAGGCGGGCGAGCCCATGAAGAGGAATGGCGCACGAAAGCAGTACATTTATCCGATTTCCGTTGTAAGTTGTTCTTCAGATGGTTTGTCAAAATTTTTGGAACGGCAAGACAAAAATAATCATTTCGAGCATTATTGTTATGCATTAACTGCCTCTATTATTCTAAGAGCATAGAAGGAAGATAATAAATAAATTATTCTTCCTTACATTCCATTAGTGCTCTGAGAATAATGAAGGCTGTGAATTTACACACTTAGAAGGCATTAGAAATATTATTCATGTCTTGCCGTGCCAAAAATTTTGGAAAATCCGTTAAAAAACAATTTTTGACATAAAATTGTTAAAAATACGGCTTTCGTGTAACATTCCTCTGTAGGGCGTAGCATCCCTTCCATATTGGATGTACCTTTGTTTCACCGTAGTTTAAGTCAACAATATTTTTGCAATGTTGATTTTGTTACATCTGTAACCGTAACAAATATTAACCCATTATCTATTTTCTTTTTCAGTCTCACATGAGAGAACACATAATTAAATCAGCCCATCACGGTTTCAGGAATTCTGTAAAGTTGTATATGTAATAATGAATTTTGAATTTTCGTATTAAATCTTAAGGGTTTAACACGAAAACGTGCAGTCATGGAGATTAAATGGGGAATAAAGTTTTTAGAAATTAACTCCCAATGCATCAATTTTAAAGATAACTGTTACAAACAAAAATAAATTTTCAACGCAACTTCCTTAAAAAATACCGCCACATTAGAAATTTTTTTAAAAATGTTATTTAGGCATATTTTTTTGTAAAATGTAAATTTAAATGTTAAAATTAAAAAATAAAACTTAAACATTTGCAAGATTTCTTAATGTGCCAGTGTTCTCTTTGAGAAATGTCNTTAAAAATGTTATTTAGGCATATTTTTTTGTAAAATGTAAATTTAATGTTAAAATTAAAAAATAAAACTTAAACATTTGCAAGATTTCTTAATGTGCCAGTGTTCTCTTTGAGAAATGTCACATAAAATACTTTTTGTTTGAAATGGTTTGCTTTAAAATTGATTCATTGAGTAAGAATTAGTTAAACATTGTTTCCCCATTTAAACTTCGTCGCTGCAGCCTTGATAGATAGCGCCCGTAAGTTACAAAGAGGTATAATTAAACTTAAGATGACAAGGATACCACCACCGTAAGTCCGGCGCCGCGCCGCAGTTGTCTCGAGGCGTGGGCGCCGGGTATGACGAGGAGAAGGGAACTGACGCGGAGAGGAACAGGAAATGAGAAAGGTTGTAGGCGAGTGGGGCGGTGACAATCTATGCCACAGCTGAGCGAGACAGTCCGTTCGCGGCGTCCCCCTACCTCCCTCCATCCGACAAGACAAGCAGCTAACCACCGAGCCGAGAAAAAAAAAAAAAACCTATATA
>NQII01002422.1:186466-261108 GCA_002778355.1 Clitarchus hookeri | reverse complement strand
CACCGAACGTGGCCACTCAGTGAGCGAGCAATAGTGAGTCGACCACCATACACGCCAGACCTCGGTGCGTCCAGCACCCTCGGCGCCGGCGCGCCGTCAACTAGGCAAGCTGCCCCATGTGTCGTACAAACGTACCGGGCAGGCAGGCACGTAACTTAATTAATGTGACACTGCCACAATCTATCTGACAACACACAGAAACGTAACGATTTGCACTCTACGAAACAAAAAATCTCCTTCTGTCGCTAATTACCGACACAAGCTTTATAGCATACATACTTCAATTTTAACATTTATATAATGTTTAACACTCCGTAAATAGTATTACGAAGCCTTGCACATGTTTTTATTGAAACAAAATCAATAACATGACTTAGTTTTCTTGTATACCACAATGGTCATGTAAACGAATATCATCGAACGAAATATTCGATTCCTATTGGTTACACGAATTCATGGACTAGGAAGAGATGGGAGATGGCCAGTGTAACCGTGTACGCATGCGTTCTATTGAAGATTGAACACCGAGTGTTTTACGTTTTCCNAGATGGGAGATGGCCAGTGTAACCGTGTACGCATGCGTTCTATTGAAGATTGAACACCGAGTGTTTTACGTTTTCCGCTTCCGTGTCATTGTAGAACAGACCTTATATCGACCTCTTTGAGCCATGTTCGAAACCACCATGAGTCCGCTATTTAGATTAACAAATATACCACATGACTNTTATATCGACCTCTTTGAGCCATGTTCGAAACCACCATGAGTCCGCTATTTAGATTAACAAATATACCACATGACTGAGTTTGGACGCTAAATAGTTGGGTAATTTGGGGTTGAAATTTACTGAGGTGGAGACACACACAGTAAATCCCGGAAAGTCGTCTGCTGTTGTTTGTTTACGTTTTATTTCCTGCTTTTGGGCTGAAACCAAATAAAAATAGAGGCACCTGTATGTATAAAAGAAAAGCACACGTTAAAAATGAAAAATAATGGTGTGTCCTTATTTCGTTTGTAAGTAATACGTTTTTTTAAAAGTGAATTTCATATTTTGTAATGAAATAGCAACGGGAACACATGAAACAAGTAGTAACTGATAACTAAAGAGCATACTTTCCTGTACATGGGTGCACATAACTATTGATGAAGTTTTTAAAAGCTTAGACGGTAGGTAGGCGTTGACGTCTCGTTGACAGCAATATAATTATAAATGAAACCAGAAACATATGAAACAGAAACAAGGCAATTAAAACACACACGTCACTTACATAGGGTTACAGTTCAGAAAAACTCGTAAAATTAAGTTAGCATGCAATTAACTGCATTACGAGGTAATATTCGGAGTATAAACTTCAGCTGTAATCAGTCAAATGTTTTGAATGATAGGGTTCACTAACCTAAAATATTAACATGGCCATCATTTTGAAAATATGTCTCTCAGCCACTAAAACACGTAAGTTTACATGGCCTACCATAACGTTACTTGCGTACAAAATTCGGTGGAAATAGGTCGATTGGTTTCCAAGAAATTGCGTAAAAACATTATTTTATTAAATGGAGCTAGCTTACAAAATTTCCTGAAAAAAAGGGCTCTGTATACGATGTTTCTAATATATACTGCCAGAATAAAAACTTAGACTAAATTTGGTGGAATTGTTAAATAGCCAAACATATCAAATTATTTATATGGCCGCCATTTTGAAAATCAATGTCTGACCTTATTAAAATAATGTAACTTTACATGGCCTGTAGGTGTGCAAAATTTAGTGGAAATTAGTTGAATTGTTCCAGGAATATGGTAAAATGTTTAATCTACTCACCTGACACTATTTTGTAAAAATGACTTCAAAATAGGATATCTGTATGCATAATTGATGTTTCTAATAAATACTGTTAGCGCACAAAATTCGGTTGGATTTTGTATAAATGTTTTATATATAATATTAGAAACACAATTAGAANAAATACTGTTAGCGCACAAAATTCGGTTGGATTTTGTATAAATGTTTTATATATAATATTAGAAACACAATTAGAAAATGCCTGCTGCACCTAAAACATGCTAATTTACATACCCTACTATAGCACTACTTGCGTGAAATTTTGGTATTAATCTGTGGATTGGTCCTTGATATATGGCATAACACCTCCATTTATAATGTGACGATCTTCATAAATGGAGAAAAAAAAGTTATGTATTAGCATATTCGATGATTGTCATAGAGACAATATTCAAAGTTAAGTTAAAATCGGTTACATAGTTTCGTAGATATAGCACACTAAGCAAAAATGTTTTTATAGCCATCACTCTGAAAATAAGTATATGGCACACTTAAGTTATATACATTAATATGGCCAATGACAGTACAACTTCTACGCCAAATTAGAAATAAATCGGTTGATTTTTTCCCGTGATATGACACACAAACTGTATTATTTCACCTAGAGCTATAATAAAAAACGGCGGAGAAATGAGGCNTTTTTTCCCGTGATATGACACACAAACTGTATTATTTCACCTAGAGCTATAATAAAAAACGGCGGAGAAATGAGGCTTTGTATTGATAAAATTGATGGATATGATAGATACCGCCAGCATACAAAGTTAAGTTGAAATTTATTTTGAAAAAAATGTGTTTCACCCACTCAAAGAATATCAGTTTACATGGTTTGCCAAATTTGGTAGAAAATAAGTTTTTTTTCGGAGATATGACATGATATTAATTTTTCATATTATACTATTTTACGAAATGGTGGACAAAAGAGACTGTGTGGACATATTTGATGGTTGTAATATTCAGGATGTTGGGTAATTGGTGGTCGTAAATTGAATGGGCGATAGATAACGCAAAAACAAGTATATTGTTTCAAGGAACATGTGTCCGGAAATGCGACCCTGCAATGGCGCAGGCGCAAACATTAGCGCGCACATCTGAATTCCGCGCGCACCTAGGCGGCAACCCAGTGAGCCATCTTCACAACAGATGTTCGAAGTGCTGCCTACCATACACTCGTGGTGCATCACGCAGCTGTTTGCAAGCCGCCGTTATGCGTTGGTATAATTCCGCCCCCGTCTCAATTGGCGTCACGTAGACTTGGCTTTTAACGTAGCCCCACATAAATAATTCCAGAGGTGTGTGGTCCGGAGAACGAGGGGACCAAGCGGCCGGTCCTCCACGCCCCACCCATCGTCCAAGAAAGGTGCCGTTGAGATGCTGTCGCACAGCATGTGCGAAGTGGGCTGGGGACCGTCATGCAGAAACCACACGTTGTTCCTCACAGTTAGTGGCGCATCTTATAACGATTCCGGGAGGAGGTATTNGGACCGTCATGCAGAAACCACACGTTGTTCCTCACAGTTAGTGGCGCATCTTATAACGATTCCGGGAGGAGGTATTAAAGAAAATGGATGGATAAGGACATGTGTCACTATCAGACAGTTGTGAACAATGCCCACCCACACACTTACCTGAAACTACCGCTGGTNGGACCGTCATGCAGAAACCACACGTTGTTCCTCACAGTTAGTGGCGCATCTTATAACGATTCCGGGAGGAGGTATTGAAGAAAATGGAGGGATAAGGACATGTGTCACTATCAGACAGTTGTGAACAATGCCCACCCACACACTTACCTGAAACCACCGCTGGTNGGGATAAGGACATGTGTCACTATCAGACAGTTGTGAACAATGCCCACCCACACACTTACCTGAAACCACCGCTGGTGAGCGGTGATGCGAGATGCATGTGAATTGTCCTCACTCCACACCTGGCTTTTTCGGCTGTTAAACAAACCGCCGCGAGCGAGTAAATATTGCCTCGTCGAACGAATATACTGTTTCACTGAAGTGAGCGTTTTGACCTTGTTATGCGATAAGCCACTGGCAAAATGCCACTTGTTGCGGGAAGTCGGCTGGCCCCAACGCCTGCACGCTTTGACGGCGGCAAGGGTGCAACAGCTGTTAGTGTAAAACCTCCCACACGGTGCTGTTACTAACGCCCATGTTGTGCGCTGTCACCCAAGTGCTAGTTGATGGCTGNTGTAAAACCTCCCACACGGTGCTGTTACTAACGCCCATGTTGTGCGCTGTCACCCAAGTGCTAGTTGATGGCTGTTCGGCCACGTGTTCCAGGACATCTTCCTTGAAATGTGGCCTTCGGACAGTTATCCTGGCGCCAGCACCCACTCTTCCTGGCATCAGACCCCTCGTGTCACACAGTCGCTGGTAAAGACGTATGAAGGTCCTCCTATCCGGCACATGTCTGTTGGGATAGCGCCCTTGGTAAATGCGAACTGCCTATGCTGCATTTCCTCTTGCTTCCCCGCACAAGGAGTGGAAATCAGCCAGCTCAGTGAATGTAAGTGCTGAAATGCCGCTGTTGTTCGCCAAATTCGTAATCGCAAACTTGTACACACTAAACTTTCAACTATCAACACTGCACTAATCGTCCAAAGCCAAACAAGCAAACGAAACACATCCACCCATTCACTGAACTGTACACCGGACTGCCAGTTGCTAGTGCGTCTGTCTAACAGCAAACATCTGCGCCCCGCTCTTCGCCTCATCCCCCTTGGTCATGATACTTCACTGCGCTGCGATCGCCCGTCCTCTCAGCCACTGGGTTGGCGCCTAGGTGCGCACGGAATTCAAATGTGCGCGCTAGTGTTTGCGCCTGCACTTTTGCCGGGTCGCGTTTCCGCACACATGTTCCTTGACACAATATTCTTGTTTTCCCGTTATATATTCAATTTACGACCACAAATTCCCGAACAACCTGTATACTTCTAGCATGCAAAGTTTAGTTGGAATTGATTTTATGGTTTCAAATATATAGAATACAATGCTGAAACAACTATATGGTCGCCATTTTGTAAATAAGTAGCTGACATACTTAAAACATATTTGAATATATCACCTGCCTAGGTACTACTTGTTTGTTAAATTTGGTAAGAATCGGTCAATTGTTTCCCTAGATATTACACAAAAACTTTATTTATTCATGTATAGTTATCAAACAATAAACTGACAAGTTGTTTTTGGCATATGCATGCTTGTAATAGAAACTGTCAGGGTACAAAATTTGGTTGAAGTGGGTTAAACTCAATGGTAGTTATATCAAATAAACCTACAATATTAGTATAGCCACCATTTTACAAAAATAAAGTTCCTCATAATTTTGAAATGCACACGTGTTCATGTATATCTTATGTGCCAAATATGGCGAGAATTGGTTGGGTAGTTTTAGAGTTATAACACAAAAGCTTTATTAGCCTAATTTATCAAGGAAAGAAACCCTTATGAGATCATTTTCCTGTCTGTGCTTCTGTGTGTGTATGTGTGTGTCTGTGCATGTGTGTGTCCCTCTCTTCCAATTTTCGAACGCGCAAACCAAATTTAAACAAACTCGGTACACATATATTACTAAGTAAGGACACATGACTTTTATAGTAATCGACCTAGCCAGACACTAACTTTTAAAATGATGGCCATTTTAAAATGTAGGGTGATATGTCATATTTCGGAAAAAATTCAACCGATTTAAACCAAATTTTGTATGCTGATAGCGCAAGGTGTAAGGATTAAATAAAGAGGCAACTAGTTTTGTTAGTCGGCCATTTGGAAATAAAGCTCTACATGAAAAAAAAGCTTTAACATGATATATCGAAAACTACTCAACCAATTTCCGCCAAATTTAACATGTGTGTAATACTATGATACGTCAGGTAAATGTAAGTAATTGAACTTAATAAGGCACTTATTTTCAAAATGGCGGCCATATATACATTTTAGCCCAAAATGTTTTATATACGAAACTAGAAAAAAAAATTTCTACTTAACTTTGCATGCTGACAGTATCAATTATATCCATCGAAATTGTCTATGCAATTCTTCATTTATCCGCAATTTTGTAAGATAGCACCACATGAAATAATAATATTTTTATGTCGCATCTCGGAAATTANTATGCTGATAGCGCAAGGTGTAAGGATTAAATAAAGAGGCAACTAGTTTTGTTAGTCGGCCATTTGGAAATAAAGCGCTACATGAAAAAAAAGCTTTAACATGATATATCGAAAACTACTCAACCAATTTCCGCCAAATTTAACAAGTGTGTAATACTATGATAGGTCAGGTAAATGTAAGTAATTGAACTTAATAAGGCACTTATTTTAAAAATGGGGGCCATACAAATGTTTTAGGTTTATTTGGTATAACTACTATACCGTTTGACAAATTTAAACCAAATTTTGTATTTTGGCAGTATAAATTACAAAAACCAAATAAGCAAAAAAAAAAAAATTGATTTTGTTTGCCATTTTGTAAGATAGAATAAAATTAATTATTAAAGTTTTTGTGTAATATCTTGGGAAACAATTAACAGATTGCTACCAGATATGGCAAACAAGTAGTACTGAGGCAGCTGATATGTAGAAATATGTTTCAAATATGTCATACAGTTATTTTCAAAATGGCGGTTATCTAGCTATTTTTTTTTTTTTAGCAAAGTATGCTATATCTTCAAAACCATGTAATCAATCTCAACTTTACTTTGTATGCTGGGAGTATATATAACAAACATAAAATGTGTCTACGCAGGGCCTCTTTGGCCATCCATCTTGTAAGATAGTGCCACACTAATAAACAAAATTTTGATATCATCTCGGCAAACAATTTACAGATTCCTATCAAATATGGAAAACAAATAGTAATGCGGTAGGCGATGTTAACTGATATATTTTAGGTATGTTCGAGACTTATTTTCAAAATGGCGATTATACAGTTATTTAAATTTTGTATGTTAAATAGTCGAAATTATGTAATTAATTCTAATGAAACTCAGTATTCTGACTGCATAAATTACAAAAATCAAATTTTTCAACACAAAATCACTTTTGTCCGCCATTTTGTAAAATAGTATCGTATGGAAAATTAAAATTACGCAATATCTCCAAAAGACAACAGTTTTCTACCAAGTTTGGCAAATAAGTAACACTATAGCATGCCATGTAATAAACTTTGACAGGGTCAGACACATATTTTCAAAATGGCGGCAATATATAAATTTTAGCCCAAAATGTTTTATATACGAAACTAGAAAAAAAAATTTCTACTTAACTTTGCATGCTGACAGTATCAATTATATCCATCGAAATTTTTCTATGCAAATCTTCATTTATCCGCAATTTTGTAAGATAGCACCACATGAAATAATAATATTTTTATGTCGCATCTCGGAAATTANATCTTCATTTATCCGCAATTTTGTAAGATAGCACCACATGAAATAATAATATTTTTATGTCGCATCTCGGAAATTAATTAACCAATTACTTTCAAATTTGGCGGAGAAGTTGTACTGTTGTAGGCGATATTAATTTATGTGTTTTAGGTGTGTAAGTCTCTTATTTTCGGAATGGCTCCTATACAAACATGTTAGCTTAGCGTGCTATATCTACGAAACTATTTAACAGATTTACATTTAAATTTGTATATTGTGTCTATGACAATAATAAAATATTCTAATACGTACCATTTTCCCCTCCAATTATAAATATCGTCACATTAAAAATTGAGGTTTTATGCCATATCTTGAGGAACAATCAATCAACCGATTCATACCAATATTTCACGCAAATAGTGTTACAGTAGTGTATGCAAATTAACATGTGTTATGAACGGCAGGCACGTATTAATGGGGTTGATATAAATAATTAAGATTAATTCGTTATATATAGGAAACGTGCAACAAAATTTAATCAAATTTTGTTTGGAAACAGTATTAATTAGAAGCATCAATAATGCATACAGAGATATTATTTTGCAGAATATTTTCCAAAATAGTGTCAGGTNACAGTATTAATTAGAAGCATCAATAATGCATACAGAGATATTATTTTGCAGAATATTTTCCAAAATAGTGTCAGGTCAGTAAATGTAAAATTTTGCCATATTTATGGGACAATGCAACTAATTTCCATCAAATTTTCACAACTACAGAAGGGCATGTGAAGTTATATAATTTAAATAAAGCCAGACACTGATTTTCGAAATGGCGGATGTACAAATATTTAGATATGTTTGGCATATATTTACAAATTAACCAAATTCAATAAATATTTTTATGCTGATAGTATATATTGTATACATCCGAAACAATAACTATTTTTAGGCATTTTTTTTATAAGATATCACTATTTAAAAAAATTCTGTCTTACTTCGGACACCAAACAACAGATTTACACCAAACTTTCATACNGGCATATATTTACAAATTAACCAAATTCAATAAATATTTTTATGCTGATAGTATATATTGTATACATCCGAAACAAGAACTATTTTTAGGCATTTTTTTAATAAGATATCACTATTTAAAAAAATTCTGTCTTACTTCGGACACCAAACAACAGATTTACACCAAAATTTCATACNTATAAGATATCACTATTTAAAAAAATTCTGTCTTACTTCGGACACCAAACAACAGATTTACACCAAACTTTCATACAATTGGCGTTATGGTAGGCCATGTAAACTTATGTGTGTTTAGTGGCTCAGACACTAATTTTCAAAATGATGGTCTTGCATATATTTCAGTTAAGTGAACCCTATCATTCAAAACATTAGACCTATTACATTCGAAGTTGAAGCTCCGAATCCTACCTACATGATGCAGTTGATTATACGCTAGCTTAATTTTACGAGTTTTTCTGAATTGGAATCCCAGGTAAGTCACTCGTGTATATTAATTGTCTTGGTCCTGTTTCACATGTTTCTGGTTTCATCTCTAATGTTATTGCTAACAATGAGAATTCAATGCCTACCTGCTATCTACTCTTTTAAGAATTTCACTAAAATCTATTTGCACCCATGTAGAGGAAAGTAAGCTTATTATTTATCAGTAACTTATTGTTTTTTCATGTAGTGCTATCTTCCAAAATAGTTGACCAACAACAACATTAATTTCTAGATTTAATGCTTGCACCTTGCGCTGTCAACATTCAAAATTTGGTTTAAATAGGTTGAATTGTTTCCGAGATATGACGTATCACCGTAAATTTAAAATGGCCGCCATTTCAAAAGTAAGCCCTTAGCGTGGTTGAAAACTGCAAAAGTCTCGTGTTCTTATTTAGTACTATATGTGTACCGAGTTTGGTAAAATTCGGTTCATGCGTTCAAATATTAAAAAAAANCTCGTGTTCTTATTTAGTACTATATGTGTACCGAGTTTGGTAAAATTCGGTTCATGCGTTCAAATATTAAAAAAAAATCGCCGTGGGTGGGGGAGGACACACACACACACACATACACACACATACACACACACACACACACACACAGAATAAAGTGATCTAACGAGCCTTTCTTTCCTTCAGAAAGTAGGCTAAGAACCTTTGGGAGTATATTATATTATTTTCAGTACAATATTTTAATCACCCAGTAATTATTTAGATAAGTATTATTGTTCTATATTTGGAAGCGGTGACTTCCATAACCTGATTTAAATATCCTTAATAAACATAACTGAAGCGAGTACTTTAGCAAAACGCAGGTGTAGATGCACGCTATTTTCAAACATAATCCTGAATTCCGTTGTATTTGTCCAAGGGAATAAATAAAAAAAGTTTCCTCTTCAAAACAGTTTATTATCAGAGCTTCCATCCATGTTTGGAAATTGAACAACATATGGTGACCTTATTTAAGCAAATTGCAAGCCGAAACGTCATTGAATTGTTGTCATATTTATATTTAGCCGGAAAAAAGTGTACCGAGAAACAATAAAAGACTAACCATGAATTAAATGTTAAGTTTATTTTGCATTCAGATAACCAAAACTTTATCGAACCTTGTGAAACCGGCAATGTTAAGTTTATACATGTGGCAAAAGTTCGAGCAAGAATTGGAGCAAATTGTACCACATATTCATAGCATTTATGTTTCAAACTAAATGTCGCCTGACGTGCGAGGGAAAGTAAAGTTTCACATACGTTGGAAGGATACATGTCGTGGAGAAAGTGTGCCATTGAAAGATGTTCAATGGACTGTTGACCAAGTAAATAATCAAACCAGCAGTTAAAAAAAATTAATTAACAATTTAAGGATAAATTGTTACTTTTTGAAATTAAAAAGACTTTCAAACTTAAAAATAGCTGGCCTTAAAAATACTTGGGACGTTCATCATGTGCAGTATTCATTATCCTCTCCTCTGGTGCAGCGGCGGCGAATCAGAGTGTGGAAGGGGCTCGGGCGTCTATCTTCAGCACTCTCNTCATCATGTGCAGTATTTATTATCCTCTCCTCTGGTGCAGCGGCGGCGAATCAGAGTGTGGAAGGGGCTCGGGCGTCTATCTTCAGCACTCTCACAATAGGATCCTGACCGTGTAATATCCTGATACAAGCCCGCCTCACCCGGGCCCCTTCAGAACGGAAGACTTCTTGAAAGAGAAGGATCAACGGCAGATGAAGTCTCCTCCCGCTGAATGTCATAAAGCCAGCCCCCTTACCCCGCCCGGAACCCTTACAACCCCTTTTCCCCCGTTCCACTCACGATATTGGATTTTGGCAGGGGGTGTTCAATCACGGTCGAAGCTCAGAGGAACAGGTTGCCCCTGCCGAGGGCCCTGGGGGTTCACGTAGCCCGCTTTAGCGTCTTAGCGAGGGCTGACGCGCGAATTAGGAGCGCCCGCTTGTTCTCTGAAGCTTCCCATGCCAATTATGCCGCAGGCGATTTCAATACTGTTAGGGATCTCGGATAAATTTCAATGGACGGTGTTGAAATGATATTAAACAGCAGTGTCTCAAACAGTTCTGTCTCTTTTTCAAGGCGGGTTAAAGTGTCCTACTGCCAGGAGTATAAAATAAATTTGTGTATTTCAGTTGATTTCACTTAGGTACAAGTATCTAATTTGTGCTTACGTTGTTATTACTTACAGAACGACGAATTCAGAAAGCCAGCATCTTATGTTGGATGTCCACTTGGTATTTGATTAATGAAACGCCAACCTTAATAAATGTAGCCATAATTGTTTTTTGGCTGCTAAACGTGCTAACATTATGCTAATGTGACGAAAAGGTCGGACCTCTGGCATGATACACTAAGTGGTTCTACTGATTATAAGTGGAGCCATTTTCACTGATTAGAGTAGTTGAATTTCATTCTTGAAAATCANCACTAAGTGGTTCTACTGATTATAAGTGGAGCCATTTTCACTGATTAGAGTAGTTGAATTTCATTCTTGAAAATCATTTGAAAAACACTTATTCGAATTTAGAGGGTGCATCCCTTAGAAAGCGAGTTATATAACTTCGGTCGAGTGGGAAAAGTTAGAGGGAAATTGGAACGCTGTCGCAGTATATCAGTCATATTCATAACTATTGATTACTATTAGTACATTTGGTTGTTATTTAACATATGTTGTTACATTTGGTAAACATCTTTTCTTCTTCACATTTGCTCATAAGAGGATATACTTTTGTTTCACACTGTTCACTTACATTTGGACCTTTTTGGCCATATTTGGGAGTGCTTCATCATGTTTGGCTACATGCGTTATCTTGCCATTCTTAACCATTTTTGTTCATAATTAATCACGCTTGATAATGTTTGGTTATATTTAATCACGCTTGTTATCGCTATGTGCTAGGTATGGACCCTGAATAAAAATTTATGTTTGGTTACGACTGATATTAGACAGTTAAATCTGGTTACAGTCTGATGCATTTTGCTAAGTTGTGTTGTGTCAGGTAAGCATAAGTAGGTGGAAAATTGTGATAAAAGTTGAAGGCAAACATCTGAAACAAAAATGAGAACATGTCAGAGAAGGTTAAGGTGTAAGGGTGTACACAATATATATAAAAAAAAACGGCAACTTAAAAAAATATAACGTTTATGCCATTCATTATAAAGTATAGAGGAGATAAGGGGGACTAGTCAATTGGTACTAAAATTAGGAAATGTCACCCATTTATACGTTATAAAAAGACGGTGACAATTTTGTTTTCAAAATATATAGGCTTAACATTAAACAGGAGGCAAAGAAGTGTAGAAGATAAGCTGAAAAAATTGTGTTTATTAAATATTAAGAAACATAAACTAGACAAGTATAAAGTTAGGGAAGGGGATTCAAAAATTTCATGTGTGTGCCATCTTGTCATGTATTATAATAAAAATTTAATAAGTCAAGACTGGCGGGCGTGAAAATACGAAGANCATGTGTGTGCCATCTTGTCATGTATTATAATAAAAATTTAATAAGTCAAGACTGGCGGGCGTGAAAATACGAAGAATATACCCAATTAACGTAAATCTTAAACTTTCGTTATATCACTACTTCTACAAAACATTTGCGGGATTGCATCAATAGTTTAACAGGTGCAATATTTTGGCTTAATTTTTAATGTATGGTTATACGCAATAGCAGCAGACGAAATACATTTTTAATATGGAAAGCAAACGTTCTGATTAAATACTGCAGGCACACCAATCTTTATTAAAAACACGGTAATGGTTACACATATATGAAATTTGACGTTAAATTGTATGCCCGCCGTATTAAAAAAAGGGTAGGAACGAACACACAAACAGAGAGGTGCATTAGTCCATAAGCCATATTTCCAATAAAACTATACTAAAAAGACACAGTTATGTATGAAAATAGCATGCATCTATAAAGCGAATCCGGCATGCTGTTGTCTTACCGCTAATTTTTGTTGTTTCTTCAACAATTCTCAACAATTGAATTTCATGCTAAAATACTGTATACGCAATATAAGTTATTCTATTGTCAGGCAATACCCATGATTAAAAAAAGGAAAAATTTTAATTTCATATTTTTAACATTGTTCCACATAATCTCCTATGCTCTGAAAACAACAGAAATTCGATAAAATATATTTTGATTTAAGATTAGTTTTTTTATGTTTTCTAAAAACACGACAAATAAAAAGTCTCAAACGAACAAAACAGTTTTNTTTGATTTAAGATTAGTTTTTTTATGTTTTCTAAAAACACGACAAATAAAAAGTCTCAAACGAACAAAACAGTTTTCTTCTTTCATAACCAGGATGGAATGTTTGTTGATTGGCTGATTTAGTATAATTATAGTGATTTTGTGCAATTGGACGACCAAAAAACTGGATGTCATGCTTAAAATATTTTATGAATCAAACAGGAAACTGTCTCTTAACATATGCAGTATTTAAGCAACAGCTGTAAATATATTATTTTTACAAATAAATAAATAAATAAAAATCCATAAAATCTTGTGAAATTAGAAAATGCAGTGAGAAGGCTTTCTACACTTTAGCTTATTAAGTTGCAACATGATTTTATTCTTTGCTATAGTTTTCAGTTTCATTTTAACAGTAGGCCTACTCTGCACATTCGTATACTTAGATATTACTACGAGTATAATGGGGATTCAGCTGTCAGTAATATGAATTTGTCAGTGAAATTAGTCTTTGAGAGATGATGTTATCAATGTATTCTGAAGCCTATTATGTGATAGACTTGTGGAAATAACGCACTGTATTTGGTTTTGAATATACTTCAGAATAGTACAGCAATAAGTTATAACAAAAAAAAGTAACTAATACTGCTCTGCGGATTATTGGCATATCGTGATTGTATACATAACAATGTAATAAAAGAGTGACAAAGTAAGGTCATCCCCAATAATATTCGCATAAAATCTGTCCAGGATATGAAAAATTTCAAAAGAAACCAATAGTTTAATTTATAGTGCTAAGCATAAAGTTTATATATGTGATAATAGAATTTAGATATATTTTGGAGTGAGTGTGCTAGAGTGAAGAGATTTGGGCGGCTCTTAACATCGAGGTCTTGAGAGCCGAGATTTTTTTGGACTCTAAACACTTTAAAAATGGGTGAACATTACTTTAAAATTTTTGATGCGCAGACGTGATATATCTAAACATTTCATTTTTAGTGGAGTTATCGAAACATCGCACCCCTGTTTCTTTTCGGCAGAGCACATTAAAGAATAGAAACCGTAAAATTGATTATCATGCTAGTAGCTGTGCGGGTAATGAACTCGTATACTTATTCTGAAGTATTTTAAAAGTTCAAATAGAAAAATTAGTGTTTTTTATTTTGGTTCAAATATAGATCTGTTTGATGAAATTAATCTGGAATTTAATGAAATCTACAACATCTCACCTGCCTTAAGATGCCAGTTAGCAAATTTGCAATCCGATAAAATAAATAACATTAAAAAAATATGGAACTAGTCTTTTATTCCTAAGACAAATACGCTATTGGATTAAGTAAATAATAAAGAGACTGTAAACAAGTTTTACTTCCATTTGTATGCATGAGTGTGTCACCGCTGTAACACTTATAGAGTACAGCCCCAAGTGAATACGACACGAAAGAGAGGAAAGTAAAACATTGAATACCTAAATAAAGATGTTAGTTTAATTCTCGCAAATATACCATGGGATTCAATTCTTCTACAACTTTATAAAATTAATTCTGCAATATTCACTACCACTTCCTCAACTTTAAAACTGTACGTTGTACTATTGAGATATTTGCTGAATACTTAAATTACTTGCACATTTCTATTCATGAGCACAGCCTCATTTTATATTCAGAACACGGGAGGGAATACACTTTTGTAATTCACGCATGTGACGCGTTGAAGCACGAATGTAAGAACTTACGAATAGCGGTGTTATTTAAACTTCTAACTTCAGCACTGGTTACTGAAATATATTGTAATTTTGAGCTGTAGTGGTTATACCAAAGTAGAGGCAACGCTCTTTCGAAGTTTAATGAATTTAAATTTTTAAGTTACGAATAGAACGAAATATTAAACTTATATAAACTGTTCACGTTATTCAGTACGCCATAAGAAAACCAGCTGAAACAGTTCACATTCTTAGTAAGAAGGCGCCATATTTGATTAAGGGAATTGTTTCTTTACACACTACACGCCTATGTAATGTTTTCCTTTATGAAAGAAAAATAATTTTAAACGCGTGAAGTTCTTTAATGAATATGACGAGAACAATTATTACAACGTCCAGATTTGTTCACGCTAACTGTAAATACAGTTACAATCAGACAGCAAGTGAATTTATCACACTAATAAGTAATTAGGGGCTGCGGTGGTGTAGTAGTAAGACTACTCGCATCCAACATAGGCGAACCGGGTTCAATTCCCGGTGGGGTCACTCGCGAATCGTGCCGGACAATGCCACTGGTCTGCGAGTTTTCTAGGGGATCCCCCGTTTCACCCGCCCTTGCATTCTGGCGCTGCTCCGTACTCAACTCACTTCACCCTCATCGGCTTTCAAGATACCGGTGTTTAGAGCCTTCCAAATTAACGTGGCCCCGTCTACAAAANTTTGATTTAAGATTAGTTTTTTTATGTTTTCTAAAAACACGACAAATAAAAAGTCTCAAACGAACAAAACAGTTTTATTCTTTCATAACCAGGATGGAATGTTTGTTGATTGACTGATTTAGTATAATTATAGTGATTTGTGCAATTGGACGACCAAAAAACTGGATGTCATGCTTAAAATATTTTATGAATCAAACAGGAAACTGTCTCTTAACATATGCAGTATTTAAGCAACAGCTGTAAATATATTATTTTTACAACTAACCGATAAGGGCAAATAAATAAATAAATAAAAATCCATAAAATCTTGTGAAATTAGAAAATGCAGTGAGAAGGCTTTCTACACTTTAGCTTATTAAGTTGCAACATGATTTTATTTTTTGCTATAGTTTTCAGTTTCATTTTAACAGTAGGCCTACTCTGCACATTCGTATACTTAGATATTACTACGAGTNTTTTGCTATAGTTTTCAGTTTCATTTTAACAGTAGGCCTACTCTGCACATTCGTATACTTAGATATTACTACGAGTATAATGGGGATTCAGCTGTCAGTAATATGAATTTGTCAGTGAAATTAGTCTTTGAGAGATGATGTTATCAATGTATTCTGAAGCCTATTATGTGATAGACTTGTGGAAATAACGCACTGTATTTGGTTTTGAATATACTTCAGAATAGTACAGCAATAAGTTATAACAAAAAAAAGTAACTAATACTGCTCTGCGGATTATTGGCATATCGTGATTGTATACATAACAATGTAATAAAAGAGTGACAAAGTAAGGTCATCCCCAATAATATTCGCATAAAATCTGTCCAGGATATGAAAAATTTCAAAAGAAACCAATAGTTTAATTTATAGTGCTAAGCATAAAGTTTATATATGTGATAATACAATTTAGATATATTTTGGAGTGAGTGTGCGAGAGTGAAGAGATTTGGGCGGCTCTTAGTTTCTTTTCGGCAGAGCACATTAAAGAATAGAAACCGTAAAATTGATTATCATGCTAGTAGCTGTGCGGGTAATGAACTCGTATACTTATTCTGAAGTATTTTAAAAGTTCAAATAGAAAAATTAGTGTTTTTTATTTTGGTTCAAATATAGATCTGTTTNTAAACACTTTAAAAATGGGTGAACATTACTTTAAAATTTTTGATGCGCAGACGTGATATATCTAAACATTTCATTTTTAGTGGAGTTATCGAAACATCGCACCCCTGTTTCTTTTCGGCAGAGCACATTAAAGAATAGAAACCGTAAAATTGATTATCATGCTAGTAGCTGTGCGGGTAATGAACTCGTATACTTATTCTGAAGTATTTTAAAAGTTCAAATAGAAAAATTAGTGTTTTTTATTTTGGTTCAAATATAGATCTGTTTAATGAAATTAATCTGGAATTTAATAAAATCTACAACATCTCACCTGCCTTAAGATGCCAGTTAGCAAATTTGCAATCCGATAAAATAAATAACATTAAAACAATATGGAACTAGTCTTTTATTCCTAAGACAAATACGCTATTGGATTAAGTAAATAATAAAGAGACTGTAAACAAGTTTTACTTCCATTTGTATGCATGAGTGTGTCACCGCTGTAACACTCATAGAGTACAGCCCCAAGTGAATACGACACGAAAGAGAGGAAAGTAAAACATTGAATACCTAAATAAAGATGTTAGTTTAATTCTCGCAAATATACCATGGGATTCAATTCTTCTACAACTTTATAAAATGAATTCTGCAATATTCACTACCACTTCCTCAACTTTAAAACTGTACGTTGTACTATTGAGATATTTGCTGAATACTTAAATTACTTGCACATTTCTATTCATGAGCACAGCCTCATTTTATATTCAGAACTTGGGAAGGAAGAAACTTTTGTAATTCACGCATGTGACGCATTGCAGCACGAATGTAAGAACTTACGAATAGCGGTGTTATTTAAACTTCTAACTTCAGCACTGGTTACTGAAATATATTGTAATTTTGAGCTGTAGTGGTTATACCAAAGTAGAGGCAACGCTCTTTCGAAGTTTAATGAATTTAAATTTTTAAGTTACGAATAGAACGAAATATTAAACTTATATAAACTGTTCACGTTATTCAGTACGCCATAAGAAAACCAGCTGAAACAGTTCACATTCTTAGTAAGAAGGCGCCATATTTGATTAAGGGAATTGTTTCTTTACACACTACACGCCCATGTAATGTTTTCCTTTATGAAAGAAAAATAATTTTAAACGCGTGAAGTTCTTTAATGAATATGACGAGAACAATTATTACAACGTCCAGATTTGTTCACGCTAACTGTAAATACAGTTACATTCAGACAGCAAGTGAATTTATCACACTAATAAGTAATTAGGGGCTGCGGTGGTGTAGTAGTAAGACTACTCGCATCCAACATAGGCGAACCGGGTTCAATTCCCGGTGGGGTCGCTCGCGAATCGTGCCGGACAATGCCACTGGTCTGCGAGTTTTCTAGGGGATCCCCGTTTCACCCGCCCTTGCATTCCGGCGCTGCTCCGTACTCACCTCACTTCACCCTCATCGGCTTTCAAGATACCGGTGTTTAGAGCCTTCCAAATTAACGTGGCCCCGTCTACAAAAACAAATAGTAAAAATACCTGCTACATTACAGTCACGCGGATCGATAGCAGTTTTCCTTGTTCACCTGAGAACCCCAAACATTCCCTCCTCTACTTGCTGGTTTGAAGTCTCCAATATTTACGCAGTTTGCTGACTTTCTATTCACACACGTACACACTTTTCTGCCATTTTACTTGTTTAGCGCTCGGCTCGCNCATTCGCAGTCTACTTGCTGGTTTGAAGTCTCCAATAGTTACGCAGTTTGCTGACTTTCTATTCACACACGTACACACTTTTCTGCCATTTTACTTGTTTAGCGCTCGGCTCGCCTTCTGAACCAGGTAGTCTTCTGAGCTGCAGATTTACAAGTCTTAGAACTTATTAACTCGCTACCAAGTCATGAAATTAAAAAAAAACTTACTACGAAACTGCGCTTTTGGAATCAACTATGGATTATTTTGCCACTAATACTTGTCATGGCATCTTATGGCTCGATCTTATCCGCCATGTTGTGCCGTGATTATCTTTTCAATCGAATAACTAAATATTTGTTATTGCATTATGTTTGCATTATACAAAAGCCTGCCTTTAAATGTAGTAGTCAAATATTTTAATTTACTTACTTGACTAAAGTTCAGAATTTATGTTTGTAGTCTTGCATAATGCATATTGCCAAACCGGTACAGTCAGAAGCGGCCAGCAGTTAAAACAAACCCCGTGCTATTAATGTTTCAACCCTCCCCCCTATAATATTTTTTTTACAGTGTGTGGGTAAGTAGCGATCACTCTCCCTACCCTACCCTACCGACGTATATTGTGCGAAAAAAGTTTTGCACATCCAGCTGGTTTCATTGTAAAGCTACACTCAACCCGAAATTAATCTCATAAACTTTACAGTACGTCCAATTGTTTTACCTTTACTAAAAAAATATTTTTCTATCGAATGTCTAATCTTATAACTGGTTTCATTTTTCAAATTTACTACTATTCCAAGTTATTACTCTAAAAAAATCACCTTACGACACATCTTCGCCCATAACATGTTACACTATTCATCATTTATTTCGTTGCGATAAGATAATAAACTGGCTGTGTAGTCATAGAGATAACTGTTTGCTGTTTGCTGTCCGCGTTCTTACAAACCAGATGGTTGGTGGTGTTTGGCTGCTTATCGGACCGAAGTACACTCGATCTATTTTTTTTTTATCAGGATGTTGTTGTGCGGTCACCAGCAGGTTCGGACATACAGTGTGTGCTCCTGAGCGTGTCAGCTCATCAGTCTCTTCCCTTTGGAAAAAAATCCCTGATATGTGAGAATTACAGTCAGGTTACTGACTGGGAACCAGTTGGTACGCGGAGCTAATTACGGTTTTGAATCACAAGATGTAGTGTGTTTGCGAGGAAATAAAAAAAAAACATACGACATAGCTGCTTTTAAAATAGTTATCACTAGGGTAACTTATAGTGTTTTAAGTATTTTATACATCAAATATTTGTATTAAAATAGTCTAATCGAGACGCAAACGATTGTACTGCAGAGCTACAGTAACAAGTAGGGACAGGTATTTTTCGCGAAAAGATTTCAAGACCATTTGTACTTTAAAACACTTTTGTTCACATGCAAATTCATGGTTGGATGATTTTAAATCTCACGTGCCTCAAGTGTCTGTCCGCGAATCATGGACGTTCAGTATCGGTGCACTTTATTACGATTGGCCCAGTCAAAAGTCAAATAAGAACATGTTTTCTCACGTAGATACGCGGTCAATAACCAAAGGAAGTTTTGGTTGTGGACGTAGGATATTGAAGTGGCCATAAATATTTTCGCAAAATATACCTGTCCCTAGTAATAAGCGATTCTCTCTCAGAACAGTGGCGATAAACCTGAGGCCCGCGGATCACTGGTGGTCCCTGGCTAGGTCTTAGGTGTTCCGCATAACTTTGCTTTACAAACGTGCTATCACTAGAGACCTGAAAAAATCGCGTTATTGTAGGGACACGTTAAACTTCAAACACGCGTACCTTTGCAATAAGTTTGTCATTGGGCAAATGTCTTATTTGACACACCCTGGGTAACTCTGCGCCAGTAAATGAATACTTCACAATTGTGTGCCCCAATTACGCACAGTTCACTCAGAAAGGGAGTGACTTCACATGTATGCTGCAGCCAGTGGAGAAATGACGTTTGCACGCATATATACAGTAATGTGAATTTTAGCCTGATGATAAATAATAACACGAATTTTTGCATGTCTCTAGCTATCAGTTTTCACCGATTTGAGGTAATTAGTTATAAATGTTGATAATGCGATTTTTCCTTTTATGTTTACTGGTGTGCTCAGTAATTTTTCCTGTTATTTTAAGTTCAAAAATAAAATAAGTCCGGTTTTTATTTATTGGTTTTCAAAGTTGTAATGGGTTATTTTATTATAATTATTGTTATATTTGTTACTTGAATGAAAGAAGTGCAGAAGGTAAGTGGTCCGTGTTAGGCTGACAGACTATACCTAGTAGGGCCACGGTGGCTCAGCGGTTATACTGATCGCCTCCCACCAAGGCGACCCGGGTTCAATCACCGGCTGGTTCACTCCAGATTTTCGCAAGTGAGAATCGTGTGGGACGATGCCTCTGGTCGGCGTGTTTTTCTCGGGGATCTCCCGTTTCCCCCGCCCTTTCATTCTGGTGCTGCTCCGTACTCACCTCACTTCACCCTTATCGGCTCTCAAGACCTCGATATTAAGAGCCACTCAAATCTCTTCATTCACATTCACTACACCTGGTAAAACGGGGTATTTAGGTAAGGGGAAATATCCTTTCCGCGTTTACGACTGCAACGTCATACGACGAAAGACAACAACAAATCACCACAAGAACCTACCCTGTGTTCAAATCGGACGTTCAATCTGGCCATCGTGCTAAACGCATTTCAGCATCACTTGACATTTACAGCACTTTACCTCTGAGTTACAGAAATGTACATCGTAGGAAATTAACACGCGTTTAGCCAAACGGCTATAACGTTGTGAAGTAGTTCGTTCTGTAAAAAGTTTCGTGTAAGAAGCTCGCTAGACCCCACGTGACTAGCTCTACTTGGTGGCGATGGGAGCAGAAAGAAGAGGAGGGAGTGGTTGTGGTGGTAGTGGATCGCCCGGCACAGTCCATTCACGGTTACTTCCAACTTTTCTGAAGCCCTGCTTAAGTTCTACTTCCAGGATATTCCTCCACCTCATGCAAACTAAGCTTAACTAAATCTAGGAAATCACACCAAATGGACAACGCACCACATTTGTGCGCACTCAATAAAATATTATATGTTCTATAATAACTATTTCTTACTAGGCCTTACCAACACACCTAATTTCTTCCTTTTTTTTCACATTAATTGTAAATGAAATATTACAATTCATAGATGAAATATAAAGTAAAAGTTCAATTTAACCAAAAATAAGGTATTTTTATTAATAAAAGTATAAAAAAGGCTTTTGATACATAACATATTTTGGAAAAGACCAAGCACGTTAAACATAGAGTGATTTTTCAAACGTTTGATTTAAGAAGTGTGAAGAGACCGTGAATAGATTATACATAGTATGCATGGCATGTAGCGTATTTACTGCCGCATGCCGATCATTCCACGACGCAACGTCCTGACGAGAACAGCGTCGAACGTAATTCAACTCGAGAAGCATCGAGATGCTCTCATCTTGCGCATGAAGTGTGGAAGAGCGGACAAGCTATCAGCGAACATCTGAGAGGCCACATTAGCTCAATTAGACGCCCCGCGCAGCCATACTGAGTCCAGAGTGCAGTTCGGTTAAGGAGAGTTCTTTAGCGTGAGCGGTGCGGGGGTGAGTTCAAAAGGACCTGTGATGCAGGTTTGAGGAAAACTTGTTATTGCTGAATGATAAGCAGTCCTGGTCACAGCTAAGGGTAGTGGGAAAAGAGTTTGCGAATATGGCGAATATTCGAGGCATGAAATAAGCGGACTGTTGTGCGTTACGACATTCTTGATCATCCAGACAAATATTGTAGACTGAGGTCAATTTATGCGATACTGTATAGTTAAGAAGAATTTTGCAAGTTATTAATCGATTCCGATTCTGATTAATGTAGACTATCAGTTTTTAAATATATTTATTTGAATACTATAATCACGTCGTTATTTTACTGTACTAAGTATTGCAATAAAGTATTATTAGTTTAAACTTGACAGATACTGTCGTGTTTTGCAATCTTGTACTAGTGAAGTAAATATTTTTTATATATTATTGTAATTAATTTAATTGAAAGCAACATCCATACAAATCTGGTCACAGCCAGACTTGTAACACAAGACTTGGAAACTGAAGACATTGAAGCCCCGCGCTCATGTAAAACAAGCAAGTTATATGCAACATTTTCTTTCATGAAAACCAATAACTCAAAATCTAATAACGCTAATATTTACAACGCTAAATTACTTTTTCTCAAGTAGTTTTAAATGTTACATATTTTAAAAACTATACGAAAATATAAAAATGTCTGTGTTTTAATCCATTACAACTATTTCTAAATAAACTTAATCTTTAAATGGTACATTTATCTTCCATTCTATTCAAAGGAACAGCTTTAATAAGTTTTATTTAAATCTTTTAAATTTCGTAAATTAGTAATTATTATATTCCAGGACGAGTATTTTTGTGGCTCTTCTTTATTGTAGTAATTAATATTATTGACTTTTGACCTTAAAATCATATTAAAACAAACGTTATTTTGTCCACTTTTCATGCAATAGCTAAGAACATAAGACTAATGGAAGGCCAATGTAAATTACATTATTATTATTATCATCAAAACTATATCAGTTTATAGCTACAGTGTAAAACATCAGGAATTTTGGTTCGTATCTAGTCGTATCTCTCCATAACACAGTGTTTAAAAAGCGTGGAGATTGTTATGTTATGTTATATGTACAACGATACCGGAATAAACTGTGCAGTTCAAATATCGCACTACTTTGGTATACCAACATTTTACTGTAATGTTGTCATTTCAGGGGCTTCACCACAGATAATATAAACTAACAAGAATTTTTACAGAAATTACTGGTTCGTATGTCGTGTGAATTTTAAATTTAATAACATTAAATTTAAAATGGCACGTAAATAGGTATCATAATTGTACAATGTAAAAGTTTATATTATTTTACATAAATTACACAAAATTATACATATCATATTTTATATTGTAAAATATAAAGTGTACTTTGTACAATATATCAAATAAATAATTTAGGTATTGCATAGACTAAATAAACTATGTAAGCAACATAAAGAAAATACGTGGTCAGCACTGCACGGAGCATACCGATTTACTCATACCTGATGCCTTTAACCACATATCAGTATTGTCCAGCTTCGCGTCAAATCCTGTGACTATAGACATTGTGGTTTCACTCATACGGTATAGTTAAAAATGTATCTCAATGCGGAATTGAGATATAGTTGGCAAAAGTGTAAACATTGTACATGTATTTCGTATTGTAGTGGCGTGATCGTCCCGATTTACAATACAAAGATTTAAAATGACCAATATTGTAATTTATCTGCAATACCAAAATAATAAGTCACTGATATAACTAATCAGACTACTTTCCTCTACACGGGTGCAATCATTTTTGATGAAGTTCTTAAAAGCTTAGATGGTAGGTAGGCCTTAACGTCTCGTTGACAACAATATCATTACATATGAAACCAGAACCATATGGAACAGCAGTGAGATAATTATAAATACACTTTCTTAAACCGTTCCTCAAACCCAAAAAAATCTCGTACCATAAGCTAGTGTGCAATCAACTTCACTACGGATGTAAGATTCGGAACATCAACTTAAAATGTAATCAGTATAATATTTTGAATGGAAGAGTTTACTGACCTAAAATATTTACAATGTCACCATTTTGAAAAAAAAGTGCCGGCTCACTTAAAACACACAAATTTCGATTACCTACAGTAGTGACACTCGTGTGAAAAATTTGGTGTAAATCGGTTGATTGTTCCCTGACACAAGTCATAAAAACTTAATTTTCTTATTTTGTGTATCTTACAAAATTGCCTAAAAAGTTCTGTATACAATGCTTTTAATATATACTATCAGCATAAAAAACTTGGTTGAATTTGGTTAAATAGTTTAATAGATATGACAAGCTTATGAAAATATTTAAATTGGCGCGATTTCAAAAAACAGTGTGTGGTCTCACTTAAATCATGTAAGTTTACGTGGTCATCTGTAGCACTAATGATGTGAAAAATTTGGTGAAATTTAGTCGAATTGTTCCGGAAATACGGCAAAATGTAAAATTTTCTCACTTGGCACTATTTTGCAGAAAGGTCTGTGAAAGATGATCTCTATATGCATAATTGATGCTTCTAACTTATACTGTTAGCGTACAAAGTTTGGTTAAAGTTTGTTGAATTGTTTTATATAAATAATATACTTAAAAAATGCAATTAAACAAAGGCCTGCCACGCCTAAAACATGCTAGTTTACACACCTACTATAGAACTACTTGCATGTAAAATTCGGTGAGAATCGGGCAATTGGTCCACGACATATGGCATAAAATCTCAATTTTTTTTTTTCATGTGAACATCTGTATAAACGAAGGACAAAAATTCATGCTTTAGCACATTCGATTATTGCCGTACACTCTAATAACTTATTCTGAAATTTACCATACTAGTGTAAACGTTTGGTGCGAAAGGGGGAATGGTAGTTTTTTCCACTATACATTCATTGTAGCGTTCCTACATTTGCTCAGGAATAGTCAAATGCGTAGGGAAGTTCCCAACTTTTTATAGCAGCGACGCTAAACATTCCTATATCTGCAACTTTATTTGTGGTATTATTTTTACATAGTGTATATAAAGGTTAAAAACTTCGATTACAGTTTAGGAAGTTAACCAGAACATGTTTTGCAGTGTAGATACGGTATACAAAGTTAAGTTAAATTCGTTTGCATAGTTTCATAGATACAGCACACTAAGATAAAACAGCGTGTCCACCCACAGAGAAAACAGGGAAAAGTCAGGGAATTTCATGTGACAGGGAAAAGTCAGGGAAATGTCAGGGAATTTTCACCTAGCTCAGGGAAAATGTAAATAATTTGCTACTCAGCAAAATTGTTAGTTGTGTGAATACAGCGACATGTAATTATAAGCATATGTTATTTATAATTTCTATTTTTAAGTTCGTAAACTGGAAATTATACATTTTTGCCAAGTAACATAGAACCTATTTGTAAAAAATAAGTATTTTTGTGTTTGTAATGGGCACTTGTGTGTCAATAGTGTATATCGTGAGAAATATAGATGGGCTGACTAAAATGTTGACCCTGCTTGCTTGGTCTGTTGCAGTGTAATTTTATTCTGCTTAACTGATAGCATATTTGTTCGGTCAAAGGTGGAAAAATGTGGCGTTGGAAGGTTTCGGTCCTGAAAATAGGTAAGGGAAAATGGCTAGTTTCTACCTGGAAAACAGGGAAAAGTCAGGGAATTCCAAAATGGAATTTCAGTGGACTCCCTGTAAAATGTTATTGTAGCTGCTACTCTGAAAATAGATGTTTGGTACACTTAAAACATACAAGTTAATATGGCCTACTACAACACAACTTCTTCATCCAAATTTGGCGGGAATCGGTTAATAGTTTCCCTAGATATCACATAAAAACTTTATTATTTAATGTAGGGCTATCTTACAATATGGCGGATAAATGAGGGTCAGAGTAGATACATTTGATTGTTATAATATATACTGCCGGCATACAAAGTTATGTTGAAACTAATTACATGGTTTCGACATGCCTACATGCATTCTAAGCTAAAATTGCTATTTGGACGCTATATTGAAAATAAGTGTGTGACCTACTTTAAACTTACCAGTTTACATCAACTGCCGCAGTAATACATGTTTGTCAAATTTGGTGGTAATCCGAGACTTGAAATAACATTTTTATTTATTCATATCGTGCTATCTTACTAAATTGCTAAAAAAAAACCTCTGTGTATACACATTTGATAATTGTAATATATAATACTAGCATACAAAATTTAGTTGGAATGTATTACATGGTTTAGACGTTATAGCATACTAAACTAAAGTGACTATCTGGCCTCCATTTAAAAAAAAAGTGCCTGGTATACTTAAAACATCCTAGTTTACATCATTTGCCGCAGTACTACTTGTGTGCCACATTTGGTAGGAATCGGTCTATTGTTTCCCGATATATGACATAAAAACCTTTTTCTTATTCGCATGATACTAACTTCAATATGGTGGACAAAATAGCTTTGTGTAGACACATTTGATATTTGTAATATACATGCTGCCACCATACAACGTTAATTTGGAACATAGCGGCCGCGCCATGGCTAACGGAGGGAGGACGATTGAAGGCGGTAACGGCATGTCTGTGCACAGATAACCAGTTACGACGAGGTTATGTGCAGTCTCCAGAGACTGTATATATTCTTCGCCCCCTGCTGTGAAGACCCGCGAACCGAATTGCACTCCCCAAAATGTGGCCTTGATCTAGCAAATCGGGCTGAACTCGGGGTGGCGGAGCTCATGTGAAGGGTTTGACTGGCGTCCTGGAGGAGTTGGACTGTCCTGGAGGATAACTCAGTGTGCATGTCTGAAAATTGTGGGTACCCAGGGGATCAGTGTGAAAGCCCCAGCTTAGGCCGTGCTGATCGCGGGTCGGACTCTGGGTGGCATTGGTTGAACCTTCTGCTTGGAAGGAGATCTGGAGGTGGATACTTGCCTGGAGGGCGGGCACTGCACGTACGTGAAGGGTCGGTAGCCGCTGCCGTGGAAAGCAAGCGTGCCGGCTCCCCTCGGTGTCAGTTTCAAAGGGTTGGTGCTCACTAACGAAGGGTCGACGGTCTGGTCCGCCTAGTAAGAGGACTCGTTCACAAAGCGGGTTTGTAGAGGTGGATAGTCCTCGCCCCCATCAAGGTGGCACGTACGGATTCAACTCTGTACTCTGCTGTTGACAGGTGAGGTGGAACCACCCTCGGGTGGAGAACATCCACCCACTGCGATTGGAAAGGGCGTGATCTCTTTCTATTGGCAGCATTCAACTGCTGTCAATTAAAGCTCTGACCNTCGTCCGGTCTGGCGTGGAAGTGCACACATCGAACAGCCTGATGTGACAATAAGTATATATTATATACAGCCTGAAGTGGCAAACTCATAAGCCTGAACGTTTATGGGAAGTCCTGATCTGCACTCCCCTCTAACTGCTCCGAGAGTTGTCTCCTCTTTATACCTTTATGGATCAGGCACAGGAGGAGCAGCCCTGGTCAAAACCAGCGGCACTTCGGTGTCGATAACATTGTTTCGACTATATAGCATACTAAACTAAAATTGCTATATGACCACCATTTTAAAAATTAGTGTCTGACGTTCTTAAAATATACAATTTTGTATTACCTGCTGCAGTACTACTTTTTTGTTGAATTTAGTGGAAATCGGTCAATTGTTTCCTGCGATATGACAAAAACTTTATTTATTCGTGTGGTGTTATCTTACAAAATGGCTGACAAAAGTGGCTATGTGATGGCATATATAATGGTTCAAATACCTTATGTTTAAAAAATTTGGTCCAAATTGGTAGAACGGCATGGCAGATATACCGAATAAACCTAAGATACTTGTGCAGCCACCATTTGGAAAATAAGTACCTAATCAAGTTATATCGCCTAAGTTTACATGGCCTACCATAATATTACTTACTCGTAAAATGTGACGAGAATTGGTTTTATTAGTTTTCGAGATATCACTTATATGCTTTATTTTTTCTTGTGGTGCTATCTTAATAAATGCCCGGCTAAGTAAAATATCCATCACTAAATTCAATGTGTACATTATGCACTATTGACATAAAAAAAGTTGGTTTAAATAGGTTGAAAAGTTCCCGAGATATGAAATATCACACTAAATTTCAAAATGGACGCCGTTTTTAAGTATGTGCCCGGAGTTTTCAAAAAACTATAAAAGTCAGATGTCCTTAATAAGTACCACATGTGTACGGAATTCGGTGAAATTAGGTTCACGCGTTGGAAAGTTGTTAGTGAGGGACACACACACACGTGGACCCACACGCACATACACACACCGACCGGATAGTGATCTAACAAGACTTTCTTTCCTTCGGAAAGTAGGTTAAAAATAATGTGGCGCCAAGACATGAACTTATGTGTAGTGCTGCCATTTTTCTTTCAGATGATATACCCACAAACGGATCGCAAGGGACCCTAGTCCTCGGTATTTGACTTATACAGAAATATCAGTAGAAAACAGTCATATCTGAAAGGCAATAAATGAAAACAACTTAAAAAAACCAGGGCAAATAAGAAAAAGAACACATAAATACTCGGGAAACATTAAAAACCTGAGAAAGCAGCCGACTGCCCATCAACGACGACTTGACGTATGTTTATCTCCGCGAGGCCAGTGCGACCACGGATTGAAATACATTTCAGTGTGGATGGTTACTTGATAAGTCGAGCTCTCTCACAACCGGGCAGCCGTGGGGCTGTGTCAGTATACACTGACCAGGCCAAGGCAGTAAGGCAAACACGCGGCTAGCTTGACGAGCTTACACAGCACCGACAAAACAAACACTTCCCGCCTTACCTCTCGTACGCGGATAAACCGGAGGCACCGCCAGATGATGGATTTGTTGCAAGAGAAAAATACTGTCGCAGGTCGGAAAACGATGCCAACAAAGCCAACAGCACAAAGGCCAGAAATATAAAGATGTAAGGAGGACGAACAATTTCTCGTCTTGCCCCACGTGTATGTAAGAACACATTGTAAGTCAAAAGGTTAAAATAATTTCCCCAGGACCTTTATTTCAGTTTATCGTTTCTGAAATTTCTTGAACTATACATTGTAGCCTACTTTAATTTATGTATATGCCGTACTATTAAGAGGAACACATAAACAATAATTTGTAGAAAATGTTCAATATTGAGTATTAATTGTTGAAAGACTGTTTTGAACTATTACTAGCCACAAATGTTTGGATACCAAAGAGAATGTAGTAGTTATAATATAAATTAATTTAATAATAAAAATAGAGATATAGAAATAATTATAAATATTATTATTAACATTTAAATTGAAAAGCATATCGAGAATACAAAAAAAAAATATTATATTTAATTAAATTAATATAATCACAAAATAAAGCAATCCCAAAAACTAACGTTAGGAAATTACTTCAAAATTATCTAAAAGGGTAAAACATTTTTAAAAATTGGACAAGAAAAATTAGGAATATTTATAGTGAATTGAACCGAATAATCCCTAATTGCATATTCTCTATGTATTAAACACTTTGGAAAGTCCTGTAATGCTTCGTCTACTTGGTTAGTGGGTGTCAACAGTCCCACTGAACCACCAACGCATTCTTTGTGTGTCACTAGTTTCGTAGTTATATTAAAAGTGATCTGATCATTATACTCTGAAGTGAATAACAAAGAAAAGAAATCGGCTACGTACGTCACGTTTCTCTAGTACAGTCTATTCACTGTTACTTCCAACTTTTCTGAAGCCCTACTAAAGTTATACTTCCAAGATATTCATCCTCATGCAAACCAACCTTAACTAGGTCTAGAAAATTACACCAAAGGGACAACGCACCGCACTCAGTGTAATAATTTTTTGCATACGAACTATTTATTACTAGGCATTACCAACACACTTGTTCGCTCACTGTTTTTATTCATTTTAATTATTTGTAAAATATTATCATTTATAGATAAATTATAAATCCAAGTTGAATTTGATAAAAAATTAAGCTATTTTATATTAACACAAGTAAAAAACGCTTGTGGTACATTAAATATTTATGAAGCAACCAAACACGTCATCCATGGGGTGATTAAATGTTTGATTAAAAAAGTGTTTTGTGAAAGGGAACCTTCCCCCGCCATATTAGATTCTAATTTTTTCTAGCTTGTTTATGTTATTAAAAAAAATATTCGAAATTACCCTTATACCCAACTAGCTATTGACCTAACTCAGCCGTACAGCCATAACGACTGAACTACGAACTCATAATTACGCACAATATTAATTCGGCAATTTCGAAAGCCCTACTTAAAATATACTTGTACGCACATTCCGTATACTCCCGCTATATGTAAAACTAACATTGCCACGGACCTGATCAATTTATTCAGACGAGGGTAAAGTAAAACTGCGAAATTATTAGAAAAGCAAATATTTCACAAGATTGCTAATTATTACAGTTGTATGCATCAAAACTACAGAAACTAAAACAAATTATTTCAGTTATCTCAAACGTTTTCTAATCTTTTAATTAAACGTTAAGACACGGGACTTCTTTCTCCCAATCGATACCAAATTTAAAGGGCACATACCAGTCAGTGTGCCCGTCAAATACATGCAAGTAGGGGCAGTGCTATTTTTCAAAGGTTGATTTCAAAAGTGCTCACTTTACCGTGAACAACCGTTATAAACATAAACTAGAAAAACCAAGAAAGTAGTATGATTATGTTCCTTCTGGGCCAATGTATTTTAAATGGGAGTTAGGCTCGGTGCTGTGGCTGTGATTGGGGCTCGCTTACTGAGGATCGCTTCTTCAGCTCGACTCAGGGGGTGCTCGGAAGCCGGCGACTCAGGATTGACGAACGTACCCGAAGGTTTTCGGCAGATATGTCCACTAATTCTTCAACTATATGTTTGTTTCTGGTAGCCATATTGGTTTTATAAGGACAGGGTATGTCAAATCGCAAATATTTACTTAATATCCGATTTAAAAAAATATTTTGAATTATAATTTATTATTATTTTTTATTGTGCCAAAATTATACATAGAGTATTGTGGAAACATGCACTGACACACCCCTCCAACACATTTGCTGCAATGAGAGACACAAAGAATACAGAAGATCTCAAGAACGCCGACTACGTATTTCCCGAAGATTCCAATGTACTTGTTCATATACTCAGATATTTGATTGACCTTCAAAAAATGCGGGTATCTCATGCACAATAACGAGATATCTTCAATCATTAGTAAACTGAAGGATAGGGGATATATCGCGTGATCTGATGAACTGCTCTCTTATGAAATTGTAATTACAAAATAATAATAAGCTAGTATTATAAAATAATTGTTTATTTTTTTTTTGTGTGTCGTATCCTTTATCTCTCACAACTTTAAAGTTGTACTATGAGCACTCGACAATTAATGGAAATATCTGCATATATAATGATAATAAAGTCTTAATGTACAAACAATGCAGGAATAGTTGACTGCATACAAAACATTAATTCTGTCGACATGTACGAACTTTTAGATAGTTTGTGACCGAATGTAATTTATATACATATGGGTGGGGGACAAACCGAAGGATTGATCGAAGGATCGATTGAAGGATTGAGATTGATCTTAGGATTCAGATTGAGGTTGATTGAAAGACTGGGATTGATCGAAATATTGCGGAACATGTAGAGCGATTTTGGAACATGTGGAGCGATTGTGGAGCTATAGTGGAGCGGATTGCGATTGTGGAGCATGTGGAGTGGATTGTGGAGTGATCGTGGAACCGATTACGAAGCATTTGGGTGGATTGGTGTGGATTGGTGTGGTTCTGGTGCGGATTGGTGTGTGGATTTGTTTGAGAATTGGTATGGATTGGTGTATGGATTGGTGTGGATTCGTGTGTGGATTGGTGCATGAATTAGTGTGTGAATTGGTGTGGGTTGGTGTCGATTGGTGCGTGTGGTACTTATTGTGGTGCGGATTTATGGAATGATTGGACTATTAATGGTTTGATGTTCAAGAAGACCATGGGAGATAAGACTGTTTATCACTCTCGTACATTCCAAGTCTCAAGGGATTATAACTATTGGTATTTAAATTAATGCCAAGTTTGTCTATAAAAGTGTTTTTAGTTGCTGGTACATACCAGGATTATAACATTACTTGGGCAGGTGGTTGCTATTAGTATGATGGGCTTGGTTTAGTCATATATACATACATTAAAAAAATCTGAGTAGCACACTTATACCTACAATACAGTAGAGGTTATGAATAATTTGAAGATCCTGAAATTGTGTATTAATCAGTTTTAAAGAGAGGAGGGCTGGAAATGTTTTAATTGAATGAGATAATTTTGCATGTTTCCGCAATATCCTATGTATAATTTTGACGCAATATGAAAAAAAAGTAAATAATTAATAATTTAAAATAATTTTTAAAGTAGGATATTTAATACAGATTTACGATTTCACATATCCTATGTCTATAGAAACAATATGGCTACCAGAAACAAATATATGCTTGAAGAATTAGTGAGCGTAACTGCCGAGCACCTTCGGGTATGTAGGCTACGTCAATCCTGAGTCGCCGGCTTCCGAGTCCCCCGTGAGTCGAGTCGAAGAAGCGATCCTCAGTAAGCGAACCCAATCACAGTCGAAGACACAGCACCGATCCTAGCTCTAATTTAGAATACAATGGCACAGAAGGAACATAATTATACTACTCAAGAATCCAAAATGGTGGGGGAGATTCCTTTTAAGGAGGAAATATGGGCCTTGGCACATTCCGGACAAAACCAGGCATTCCAAAATTCATCCAGCGACGCGAGCTATACAACTCTGAGCATTTCCGCCAATGTTTCATAACAGATTATTTGTATTTTTTATCTTCAGTCAAAATACTACCCATAGTAAAAAATATTACGTACCTGCAACGATATTTCACTTACTTTTATCTGAGCTGACGAGCTAAAGAGGGTTCGATGCATTCTTTTCCAGTGGAGACCTACACTTCATTGTTTTTATTTTTTACTAAACTGCTAATAATCACGTACATCAGTCAGATACAGTATTCAGGACGTCTTAATATTAAAAGAAAGCTTATTGGGTCGATTCCATTCCAGACTGGAGAATTTTCGGGCTTGAAAGAATTACTTTTTCGAGTTCAGGACTGGTCATAATGTTTTTCCTGCAGCCTCATACCGCGGAAGGCAACGTAGAACTACTACAACAACAAAAAATCATTATCTAGTACGCCTTGACGTCCAAACTGGCCTTCGGGCTGAACATTCTACAAAAAAACATATGTTCACATTTGTTAAGTAGTTATTATCATTCCTGATAACTATGCTATCACAAATATACAATTGAATTATTTCTCCAGCGACATTATATACATATATGTTATTGTACACTGTAATATTGTCCATATACAATCCGCGAAACATTATTAAATATCTGAAATTTTGCATAAAATTTAACACCATGGTTTAAACAATTCGGTAAGAAACAAAAAACTAGTTTTTGAATTGAGGCTATGCTAGACGCTCTGTCCGCTGTTCCAAACTCGTTGCCAAACAAAATGAAGCACATTACCTGCAAACAAGTAGCCATCTAATGATATGAGAGATCCTTTTTGGTCAGTTATATTGTAAGGCAAATCCAGCACCTTTCAAGTCTAATTGTATTGAATGCTTACGCGTCAAACCCCGTTAGTAGAACAACCAAAAACGTGACAAGTCACACAATATAAATCTTAAGTGACACGTATAACGAAAACTGGCACCATTAAGCTTAAATGATGAAAGCCCATCTTGTGAACGTGACTGTCTTGGATCAACGTGCACAGATACCATACATGCAAAGATACGGAAAACATTCTGCAGAGGGAAAAATACGCCGAGAAATAAGGAAGGAAAAAAAAAAAAAACGAAACGTTTTTGTATTAAAACTCTACCAGTACCAGATTAAATTTATACGACTGAATTGCTTAGAGAAAACGAGGCTGAAGCGAGGCGGAAACACACTGGAGAGAAAACAAAACGCACATGAAGCGGAAGTAAAGCGATGAAGGAACGAAGCGAGTACTAAGAGAGTATACAGAAACCACTGCGCAGGCAGATTTCAGCTTCGTTTCCTCTTTAACATGTACTTTCTTGGTTTCCACTTCGTTCACGCTTCACGTTCGCCCTTCGCCTGTTACAGGTGGACGATTCTGTAGGTTGGTCACGGTAAACTGAAAGCATTTGAAAGACTTGCTTAAGACCTACTTGTATGAACATCGTATATTCTTCCGCCATGTGTAAATTAACATTGCTATGGGCCTGATCATTTGGTTCATGCTTCAGTCAAGCGAAACTGTGAAATTATAAGGATAGTAAATTATTTTGTAAGTGTGCTAATTCTTAAACTTAGGTACAGTCATTAAAAACAGAAAGAAAAAAATCAGTATTCACAAATGTTTATCTAATACGTTTAATTCAACGTTAAGACGTGGAACTACCAAACACCCGTCGTTAAATTTTACTGCGGGTATTCCAGTCACCATGACCGTTAAAATATAAGCAGGTNTTTGCTAATTCTTAAACTTAGGTACAGTCATTAAAAACCGAAAGAATAAAAATCAGTATTCACAAATGTTTATATAATACGTTTAATTCAACGTTAAGACATGGAACTACCAAACACCCGTCGTTAAATTTTACTGCGGGTATTCCAGTCACCATGACCGTTAAAATATAAGCAGGTAGGGGTAGCGACATTTTTCAAAGGTTGATTTCGAAAGTCTTCAACTAATTGTGAACAGCTTATACACGACTATAGCACGTTCACGGCAAATTAAACATTTTTGAAATCAACATATAAGAAAGAAAAATCCCAGCCAGTAAATGCGTATATTTTAACGTAAACACCAACTGGCATCAGCGAAGCTGGGACAACAGTTCCATATATTTAAAGTGCGACGATTAAATTTGTGCACGCTGAATTTATTACACTTTATTTATAATTATTTTGTGGACGAAAGGATAAGAATTAGCTTTGAAATGACATATTTACTTTACTAAAACTTTCACAATTTGTCGTGATCGGCGCATTAATAAAGTGAGACGGTCCAAGACAATGATCATTTAAAAAATGGTGGAAGGATACAAAATGGGCAGAAAACGTAGAAGAAGGTCTATCAGAAGCGCTCCATAGTTACCAGAAGGGTCCATACTCACTCGGCGTTGCACGGTAACATAACGCAGAACCAGAAAGGCCCTTGTTCATTTGAAGCTGCACAGTGTTTTGAGGCATAGAAGCAGAGGAATCGTGGACATGTTCGTTCATACTCTTATTTACAGCATTTTTCTTAATTGTCGCCAACAGACGGTCTTTTAAAATGTTTTAACTGAAGATGGTATTCAAGAGTTAATGTTATTGTCCATTCATGGTTACTTTCAACTTTTATGAAGCCCTGCTGAAGTTCAACTTTCAAGCTATTCATCCGCCTCGTGCAAACAAAGTTTAACTAGGTATAGAAAATTACACCAAAGGGACAACGCTCTGCATTCATGCACACTCAGTTTTATACTATTTCGCACGACAACTACGACATTATCAACATACCTATTTTTCTCTCTTCTTGTATACATATTAATCATACATAAAATTTTAAAACATATATAGATAAAAAATACGTAAAATTCTGATAACCACAAGTAAGATACTTTTATGATGACACAAGTATAAAACGGTTCTGATAAATTACATATTTAGGAAACAACCAAACACGTGATACGCGGGGTAATTTTTCAAAGTTTTGATTCAAAAAGTGTGAAGAAACCGCGAATAGATTGTGTGTGTGTATATCTAACATATATATCTAACACACACACACACACGCAGACACACAGACACGCAGACACACAGACACACAGACACACACACACACATATATATAGGATGATTTACGAGGAGTTACCGCCACTCACAGAGCTTATTATTCCCATCATTCGGAGCAAAATACATCATAAAAATGTGGGTCCTATTCCCAATATTTACAGAGTAATTCGAAAATCAGCATAACAACACTACAGTGGAAAGGAGTTTTCAACACCATTTCAGCATCAATGTGGGGCGTGGTGTCCTATACGATCAGCTGATTGGTCCATTCATTTTCCCGGGACGCTTGACTGATGTGATGTATATGCGATCGTTGCAAGAAGAACTGCCGATGTTACTTGAGGATATTCCGTTAGCAGTGAGACTTCGTATGATCTTCCAGTATAATGGTGCTCCTCCTCACTTCCACCGTGCTTTGATTGAACACTTAAATATGCATTTCCCCGAGAGATCTGAGAGATGGATAGGACGAGACAGTTTTCACCCCTGGCCTCCTCGATCGCCAGATCTATCACCACGAGATTATTGCGTATGGGGATGGATGAAGGATATTATTTACTAAAGGACTGCACAAACACAAGGGGAACGACTTGCGCGTATCATGCATGCCGCAACATATATAAATCAAAGATAGTCGTGAGCAGCTACGTAGAGCAATACGTGCGGTTCATAAGCGTGCGGCCAAGTGAATGGAAATAGACGGAAACATTTTTGAACATCTTTTGAAATCTTGTTAGACGTAATTGTGATGCTCAACTGTAAACAATATGGTCTGATAATACATCTGAAATGGTTATTATTTTGTAATTTTTTTAATGTTTCGAATTACTCTGCAAATATTGGGAATAGGACACACATTTATATGTGCGTGGCGGTAACTCCTCGCGAGTAATCCTGTATATATTTATATACACACACACTTTCGTATTAATCAGCCTACTTGTGCACATTTCCTTATCATTATGTCTCGCGCAGCAATGAGTTGTACAAATTACCATAAGAAATAGTTGGACAGAAGTGCAAGAAGCATCTGTGTTCATTCGAGGTCATGTCTATTGCGCATGCTTTGATTCCCGGCGGGGTTGCTCCTTAGATTTTCGCACGTGGTAATCATGCCGGACGATGCCACTGGTCGGCGAGTTTTCTTGGGGATCTCCCGTTTCCTCCACACTTGCATTCCGGCGCGGCTCCGTACTCACCTCGCTTCACCTTCATCTGTTCTCAACACCTCATCGTTAAGATCCGCCCAATTATCTCCACTCCACTCTACTGCGAATGTGCATGTGTAAACCAGATACTGATTAGTTCAAACACTCATTCAAACTAGTTAGTTCAGGCTATGTTAGTTTAAACTATAAAAATATATTTTTTCCCCAACATCCTGGTTTAATTTAGTGGGTCTGTAACCACGGCCCTGTTGATCCACAGACACCCGTGAAATGCGTCACTTCGGCCGAATATTCGCACAGAGAGGAGGCAGAAACTGTTGTCTGGCATTGAACGTCCTTAGATTTTCTTCACTGTCTTCCAAAGACTTGAAAATCAATCAATATGTTCATCGTTGAAGTATGCCCCAACGCCGCTACGCGCCGACAGCTCGAACGACGGGAAGTGTCTCAGTTGCGATGCGCGTGAACTCCAGAAATTTAAGAGGCGATCCGGCCATTTTGATTGTGCAAAGTATCCAACTAAGCTCAGTGCAGTCTCCTGCACAAGTTTAGCAGATGTTTTTAGTAGTATATAGAAAGAAAATTCTGTTTGTGGCCACGTTGAAGGGTTCCAAATTATGTTCACATTGAGTCAGATATCTAAAAAATTGTATTGCAAACTAGCATGAAATAGTATTTTTTTTCAGCTCGCAAAACTATCGCGGACACGTCCTGTTATTTCTTTTAAAAACTTGGTATTTAAACACATTGCAATGCAGTTCATGCATCAGGTGAGCACGCGGATTACTGCAATTTCGAGGAAATTTCGTCCCGTAACATCGAAGAAGCATCTTCTGCCTGTATGTTATAATAATTTATCACATTAAAGTTTTTTTTGAGGTTAGAAGGCAAACAATAAAACAAAACTATTTCATGCTAAACACTTGCACAAAATGTCGTTTGTGAAGTTAGATACACATGAACTTCAAACGTTGCAAGCACCGATAAATAAATAGCTATATACACTAAGACAAATCAGTACGCTTTCATGGTCAGAAACGCCAACAGATGAGCAAGATACATTTTATGCGAAATCAGTTTGAGATACGGTGTTACAGTGTATGGAAGACAACAGAACCATGTTTCACCACCTTAAGTTANTTATGCGAAATCAGTTTGAGATACGGTGTTACAGTGTATGGAAGACAACAGAACCATGTTTCACCACCTTAAGTTACAGTTAGTCGTACAGAATACATACATATATGTATATGGTAATACTAAGGATTTGATTGCTACGGACAAATTGCAATATTGTAACTAGTCACAAGAAGAAATCAGCAAATTCCATCGATGGCCATACCAATAAATGTAGTTTATGAACAATCCTGTCTTGGCGTATATGTACATTATAAATATGTCATGATAATAGCAGAATGCTTAATGACCTATTTTTCCTTTATAAGTGATAAGAAAAGAAGTTATTAAATCCTNAGAAGTTGTTAAATCCTTATAATTTATAATAAATAATGAAAACATTTCCAGAGAACATACATATATAAACTATAAAGATTGTACTAGTAATATGAATGGCACTTATTTTTACTCGGCANTTATGCGAAATCAGTTTGAGATACGGTGTTACAGTGTATGGAAGACAACAGAACCATGTTTCACCACCTTAAGTTATAGTTAGTCGTACAGAATACATACATATATGTATATGGTAGTACTAAGGATTTGATTGCTACGGACAAATTGCAATATTGTAACTAGTCACAAGAAGAAATCAGCAAATTCCATCGATGGCCATACCAATAAATGTAGTTTATGAACAATCCTGTCTTGGCGTATATGTACATTATAAATATGTCATGATAATAGCAGAATGCTTAATGACCTATTTTTCCTTTATAAGTGATAAGAAAAGAAGTTATTAAATCCTTATAATTTATAATAAATAATGCAAATATTTCCAGAGAACATACATATATAAACTATAAAGATTGTACTAGTAATATGAATGGCACTTATTTTTACTCGGCAAATAAATAAAACAGCTTTAAGTAGCATAGAAATAAATTTGTAATGGTATTTAGTTTTTTATTGTTACCTTAATTGTGATTTAATAAACATTCACACAAAACTTTACAAATTAATAATGTACTGAAGAATTCATATACGGGGAGAATATTTTAGGCCTACCTATGGAGTTTTCGCAAAATCTAAAACTATTAAATTCAATTAAGAATTCAATTCAAATTTTAACATGTGTGCTTCAAGCCGTACTAGAAAATATGAGGAAACAACTTTGGATAATGAATCTCACCAAGTTAAAGGAGTTGAAAAAATTACCACAACCAAAGTTTTTTCAACCCGATATCAGCACCAGTTACGAGGTTGGAGCATCTAAAACGCGATTATTATTTTCGCCCCTCGGAAATGTTTATTTCGTGTATAGTCTCTGGATGCCATGCCCCCGACACTCACGAGTTGTCCTTGCAGTCAAGATTAATGCTGGACCTTTGTGATTCACCCGTGAATCCAATGTCTACATGGGTCCTAGTTTCNGGAAACAACTTTGGATAATGAATCTCACCAAGTTAAAGGAGTTGAAAAAATTACCACAACCAAAGTTTTTTCAACCTGATATCAGCACCAGTTACGAGGTTGGAGCATCTAAAACGCGATTATTATTTTCGCCCCTCGGAAATGTTTATTTCGTGTATAGTCTCTGGATGCCATGCCCCCGACACTCACGAGTTGTCCTTGCAGTCAAGATTAATGCTGGACCTTTGTGATTCACCCGTGAATCCAATGTCTACATGGGTCCTAGTTTCCAGAATATTCTTGCGCATCCTCTAAAGTTGTCGGCTTCTCCGGCAGGGGAAGAAAGAGCTGTGACGCCAGACAGGTCAGCTGCTGATCATTCCCAGTCGCCTGGCGTTCGGCTCTGCCCTAGGGGGTGGGAGGGTCGAGGTGGGCCACCCCCTACAGATCCAAGTCCGCGCATAGTTCTCGCGCCTCGTGCGGCAGTCGGTGCGCAACAGAATAATGATTTATTTGACAATATGTATGTTGTAATATTGTAGATGTTACTTTGTAAGTTGCCTTACTTAATTTATATTGGAATATTAACTAAGGGCTGCAAATATGTATTTTTTTTTGGTTGGAAAACAAAATGAGTGGCAATATTTACGTACATTCTAGCAAGATTCAAGTAGTCACCAAGTTTTTAAACTTGACAGTAAAACGTAGCTATAAAATATTCACGTTAAGATATGAAATATGTCCTCTGCCTGTTTATTCGCGACGAGTTTCTCAAAATGGGCTTTAATTTTATGTGAAGAATATCACGTAGATTGCGTATACGGGTATTAGCAGTGTGGTTTTAAGAGACATTTTTTTCAGTTTTTACAGTTATTTAATTTAAATAGCCACATTTTAGTACATCGCTTTTTCTATGGTGTATTTATAGACCTAGGTAACGTTCTGCTGCGTTTCACAATTTAAAATGATACCGTGAACTTCTGCTTCATAGCCATACGTACGACGACATGGTATTATTAGTAATATCTTATAAAAACATTTTTGTGTGTTTGATGTTCGCAGTTGAGTTAATTATCAATTTTACGCAAATACTCTGATTGTAATGAATTTTACACGAACAAAAACCAGACGAAAAAGCAGGATTTGATCTGTAACTGCGCGTATTCGTTGTTGATGGCTGGCAATTCGACCGACCACGTTGTGAAGAGGGATTTGTCTGCGTAAATTATATAAATGTCATGGGAATATTTTATGTGTTGGGACGGGGCGAGTGATAAGAGATCTGCGATTAATAACGCCAGTTACTAATTCCCCGCGAAAGCCAACATTGGGAATGAAAAACCGTCAAACGATGTCTCGTTGATTATCATTAAAACACAATTCCCTCTGTGTTACTGACTGTTCACGGTAAACTGAGCGTTTTTGAAAGCCCTGCCTGAGATATACTTATATGCATACTGTGTATTATTCAATCCCATGTAAAACCAACATTATCATTGGTCTGGTCACATTTTATTCATTCGTCGCTCAGGTGACGCTGTAAAGTTTTTAGAAAAGTAAATATTTTACCAATTTGCTAATTTTTCCGCTTATGTTCACAAAAAAAAAAATTTCAGTAGTTATACATGTTTACCTAATACATTTTTAATTCGACGTTAAAACAGGGAACTAATTTCCACGCGTCTTTACCAACTTTACTGGGCGCATTACATCCAGCGTGCCCGTTCAAACACACGCATCAATCTTTGTCAAAGGTTGATTTCAAAAGTGCTGAAGTCACCGCTAGCATCTTTCTTATTTTCACACATGACAGTTTTCTCGAAGGTAGACGGTAACATATTATGTGTATTCTTTTTATTAGCGTTATAATTTACTCGTAGTCATCCTCCGGGGCTTATTTTATTGGAATTTCGTCCTGCAGTGGGATGGGTTCTGGCTTCAAAAGCCAAGTAAAGCATGAAAGTAAATTTTTTTTGCAGTTTTTAGTTTTAAGATATTTTAAATTTAATTTGTAGTCGCCCCTATTACCTCCGGACAACATTAGGCACAAATAAGTAAAAAAATAGCAATCGCTTAAAAAAAAAATTGAGGTAAAATCTCTTACATGCAAGGGAAGTAAATTACCCTTACACGTAAGGCAAAACTACCTCTTAACTGTAGAATAAATTTATATAACAAATAAAGGACTATTCCCTAATCGTACGGAAAAGTAACTGACAAAAGTGTGGTAAATTCCCATACAAGTATGAAATATTAACTATATTGTATAATAAAATTATATTTGAGGAAACTCGGGGGTAGAAATTACTATTTATTTCATAATCACTACATACCCAGACGAGTAGTAGCCGCAACTACGATCCTAAAGCCCTCCACTTGCCTGTGGATGTACGCGAACCTCGGTCCTAGACTTAGAGAGGCCAGTGCGCTATCCATTACAGCATGGTGACAACATAGTGGCGCCAGTGATTATTAGCGTATTAAATTAATTCACCACGAAAAAAAAATTATTGAAGTTACCTGCAAAATTCTCAATTAAAATAACTGTACAAATTTTTCCTAAAATATTTCTTGAACATTTCCGCCATCATAAGAGCAACTTGACAAATTACTTATTCCTGAATATAGCTATAATAATAATTTAGCGTAACAGATTGCTCAGTTACTTTTGTGCTGTACAAAGCAAAGTTTCTGTAGAATTTGAATAGTTGCTCTATATTAGTGCTTTGAAGTCAATATATTTCCAATCTTTTAATAATTCCCTTGACATGAAAATTACGCGGGTAGAGATAAAGGCGTATATTGAGACTTGAACACGTGAACAAAAAGCTATCCATTTTCCAGTCTCTTACCAATTTTCTTATTTCTTTTCTTTTCACCCATGAACTGTAACTGTTTGATAATTTTATTTAACATATTTTCTACCTTAAAATTAATTTTTATTGCTTAGTATTATGCCTGCTCTGACGAATGTTCCTACAAGCTGGCCAACACGGAGCCTCGTTTTGTTTCTTCCTCCCGTCGAGCTGGTGAGACAATGCTTAAGAGATCCACTAGTCGTAAGGTAACTTTACCATCCAATTTTACTCCAGATTGCGGTAATTCTATCTTGCGTGTAACGAGAAATATGTTTCCCAAACAAGTTTGCAAATATTACCTTACAGTTGTTAGGTAATTTACCCAATAGTTTAATGGTAAAAAAAAAAAAAAACGAGATACTGCACTGAAAAAAAAGTTAAATGAGAAAAAAAAATTACAAAATGAAACGAAAATGTTTAAATCCCAGTGAACAGTCGTCACTGTTATGGTGAATCGTGCAATGATCTATACAAATTGGTCTACATTTCGATTCAGTGTTCTATATGGAACCAACTTTTATTGACTTCGTTTAACCGAGAACTAAAACGAGAATGTTAGCACAGTTAATGGATCGTTACATTTGATGCTGCTACGTCCAAAGTTTTAAGCTACCAGGAAAGCACGCCATGGAAATAATTTCGCTGCAAAAAACACAGAATACATTACTCTCAAAACGTTGCAACGAATAATTCAGACTTGGCTTTGTTATGCATTGGCACAAAACAAGTGATTAAAATGCGATAAGATAAAATGTAAATTTTTATTCTACTGACAACAATTAGGAGGGCATCCACAACATCATGCGATAAACAATGGACGATCACATCCGGGCGCCAGCATACACACGCGCCTAAAAAATTTACATGCGGAAACAGATGAGGAAACACAATACTGTTTTCAAATGGTTAAATTACAATCTTCAACTGGAAAAAAATGGACTCATTCGTTTTTTCTTTTGACTTTGTAGGTTTTCATAATTTATTTGTTTGACCGCTGGGATATCACAAATTTTACCCTGACAACAGAACGTACTTGCGTGTGATCGTCCTGTGTTTATTTTACGCTGAAGTTGTTAGTCTTACTCGTATTCTCGAACGGAAATAAATAATATTTACAAATTTTTTTTTTTTAAATTTGAAAGTCCTTTATTTACAGGGTGACTCACAAAGTATGTCAGATATTAATGTTACCGAAAATGCAGTATTCGCTTGTAGTTTTTCTGACTTAAACCTTGTTGGTGCATTTTATTATAATGGTAGATTATAATATTTATTAACTGCGTTAAAGTACCTACGAAATCATGACTGATAAAATTTTTTAAATCTTAAATTTAACGAAACTAGATTACGAATGTTTTACGTTTTTGAAACAATTGATTGCAATTTAAGGACTTTTTATAGAAAGCTAAGAAGTTGTTTGTGCCAGATTGCACAAACTCTACACAGCTTTAACATTATGTACCAAAGAGCAAACTGGTTCCATTAGAACAATATGACATAAGATTTGGAATTAAAAAAGAAATATAATATTTTTATTTGGTTAATATTTTTCTTGCACCATGACGAGAGAATCTATCCAACTGTGTGGAGTGCCAAAGTATGTCTCACAGTCGTTTACCAAGGCAGCATTATTTTTCTGTTTCCTTCTGGAACATCAATTTTGTTTCCTGTCCTCCCGACAGCAAATTTATAAACCTTTGGAAAAATACAATAATACCTTATGAAAAATATCATATTTGTAACGTTACAAGAGCCTTATTTGTAATAATTATATCTCGAAAAAGTGTTTGTAATTTCCAGGAATCAAAATAAGCCGTGAAGTCAAATTACCAAAAAATTGTATTTTGTGATGATTTTTTTTACTGTTTGACTTAAAACACGTGTATATGTTGACCTACTAATGACGTGCTATTGAATAACAATCACTGGATTGGGGGAAAGTGTTTCCTTTTAATATTATTTTGATTTTTAAAAGACTATTGCCTTTTACTCTACTATCCTAGAAAAAAAGATAAAGCTCGCGCGATAACGCTGTTATGTGTGTATTTCCCCTGAGTAATTCTCATAGCTAAGCAAACAGACTTTACTGATAATTTGTAGGTTTCCAATGTCAGCAACGGTCGCCCCGACGCAAACACACATAACACAATATACAGGATGAGTATACAACTCCAGCTGGGCAACTGCTCAATCCACCTGCAGACTTATCGTCATTCTACAGGTCAGCCATTCCCTAACCTGAATCCTTCCCAACAACTCAGATTATTATTGTCGGCAAAGACTATTTTGTTTTCGTGAATACAAATCGAAATATTTTTTCCTCAATCTTAACTTTATCTTTACAGTTATTTCTGAAACCATATTATAAATAATTTTATTCCCACTTCACAACAATGTAAGCTGAGATAAGAGTCTTCAATTTTTAACATTACAAATATATGTATTGTAGTTAAAAAAAACTCCTCGTAACTGATTTTGCCAAAATGTAACCAAATACATCGAAAGGCAATTGTGATTCATTACTGCTGTAAATTGTTCAAGATTAATACTCAATATATTATTGATTTTGTGGTAAAGTTCTGGTCATACAAGAATTTCACGTATAAAACGCATTTTTATCCCCATCATCTTTCGGAATTTTATTCCTGAAAAAGGTGGCAAAAGTGTCACAATTTCAATCTGTTCATTAAATTACTTTCAAGGTGTCTAATTTTTCGCATAAAGAAAGTGTCGTATAAAGTTTCAGAGAAAAATGATAAGGTCGAGTGAAAGGTTGAAAATTTCATTCGGACGGATCAAATTCTGGTTCTGATATAGTAATTATTGACCCAAATTGTTGTTCTAAATATATTTTTTAATTTATTTACTTTATTAAAATTTAGAAAAAAAATATACGCTACGACACTATAACTCCTGGAACTGGTTAGCTCTAGATTTTTTGTTAGATTGTTCGCTTTGTTAAATTTGGAGTTTAAATAGTTAAAGCACGAACTTCCTGCAAATAGATTGTACAAACTGACTCATACAGTTCACATGGTCATAGAACATATTTTTTAAATTGTACCACGGAATGTAGGTAAGTACAGAAACCGTGAAATTCGCGAACCAAGGTTTACATTTATTCAAGATGAGGTAGATTGAGTTTCGTCTCCTGCACATGCGTTCAATACTGACTCAGGAACTGTCATAAGAATGGCTAAAATCACATGTTAAAACTGTGACAGTCATTTGTTTGTATTTGATTTTACAACTAATCTGTGGTCTTCCAAAAAAAAAAACACGTTCTTGTGCGTTACAAGCTGTTTCGTAGTTGCATTACAACTCCGTCATAAGATAATGTTTTTGAAGATTAATGGCAGTGGTATAGATAAATTATATTCAGAAATTCGTAAGGCTTTCTCTACTCCCGAAGCTGACTATTGACTGTTCACGGTAAACTGAGCACTTCTGAAAGCCCCGCTTAGGATCTACTTGTATGCACGTTGTGTAGTTATCCCCTATATATAAAATTAACATTGTCATGGGCCTCGTCCCTTCATCACATTGTTAATGCGTCGGTGTAGTAAAACTGAAATAATTGGAAAAGTAAATATTTTACAAATTTGTTAATTTATACATTTACAATCATTAAAAAAACACAGTGCAAAATAAATTATTTCAGTATTCACAAAAGTTTACCTAAAACTTTTAATTATACGTTAAAACATGTACCTACTTATTGTCAGTCGCTACCAATTTTACTGGGTGCATGCCAATCAGTGTTCCCGTTAAAATATTTGCAGGTTGGAGAAGTGACATTTTTCAAAGTTTGAATTCAAAAGCGCACAATTAACAGTGTGCAACCCATACGAGAAAAGCTTTTTTACTGTGTTTTTGAACGCTTGGTTCTATTTTGCACAACTTTTGGTGAATTTTGTTTTCAGTTTTGGGTATATCCACAGAAGAAAACCAGTAAGGTAGTGACAACAGAACAGTTCTGTAATCGGGTTTCAGGGTCGCAGCAATCAAACTTTGATACCAGTATCATAATTTCCTGTTGGTTTATTACAGTTCTGTTTGTTGCGGGAACAATATAAATATTGTTGAAGTTGTTCTACTGAAGGAACAGTCTTTACTCTGCAAGAACTGGTTGCTGTGTTCTAGGATCTACATATTTTATAGTAGCGGTACTATCACAGACAGGGCCAGAACAGACAATTCTGCTGATATTACTATCTCCGTTAACAATATTTCGACTGTACCAACAACAGCCTTGGTTGCTGCTCCTACAACCATATACATTTCTCATTACATTACATTTTTATTTTGTATATTTTAATGTTGTTTTTTGTTGCATTAATCGTTATCATTTTCGGCAGTTGAGAAAATGCAAAGTATTTTAAAGTGTAATCCCGTAAGAAGTGAATCCCAGTAAGTGTAACCCCGCTGGGAATCGCTTAGCGGGAGGCGAGCGCTCCGGCCGCTGCCGTGGGTTCGATCCTGGCCGACTGCACTGGGGGTGATTTTTTTTTCCAAAGCGTATTTCCCACTTACATTCCAGTCGAATGCTGGTGCAGTTCCTAAATGCACACCCTTCCAATTCCCCACCTTATGCTGTCTTTTAAAAAGGACTAGCGCAGTTGGCGTGCACATAATAATACATAAAACATGCCAATAAGAGTTATGGCTTGAACATTGTTTATGTAAGTTAATAGTTTGAAATGTTTCTCACACTTCCTTCGACCTAGTTTTAATGCGACTTGTAAATAGTCAAGTTCGTCAAAATATTCTATTCATACAACAGTGTGGATCTTTTGGAAAATCAAACGTCTAAAAAGACGTTTATCATTGTTGCCTTTACTGTTCTCTTGACTTCACAGTTATCGCATGCGCAGAAGAGGAAATCTGTGTTCTTAATCTTTAGTCCATGTCACACACTAACCATTTTTCCCTGCACGGAAATGTTCTATCACGGTTTCGCTGAAGAGAGCTGGCCCACAGCAAACTCCATCGTCGCTTGTTATCTGCAGAGAGTGCTCTTAGCTACACACTCGGCAGAACTTGTAGAAACTTCCAGGCTAAGGACAATACAACTACCACACCCCTTCCTTCTTCAGTCGCGACTATTCAACCACACCCTCTTTCCCATTAGACAACCTTGCCTTGAGCAACAGAACCCTCGTTAGCTCACGAAATACTTGCAGACAGGATGAAAAAAAAAAACTGTTACAAAACAATGTAACTGTGCCCAGATATACAAATGCCCTAGCTATTAGTTCCCGAGCCCGAGTAAGTACGTTTTAACTGCAGCAGCATATTGAGCCAATCCATGGATGCGCACGAATTAAAGTTCCGAGTGCCCAAAGAATTTTTCGTCCGCTTCAAGGATGCATCAAAGACGTGACGTCACTGTGTCACTATTTGATTACAAATTATAGAGACAAATGAATCCTTAAATGGTCTCCTCAGCGATGTCCTTTTCAGAATCCCCGCACAGTGCTTTCCGCTATTCATCTTTTTGTATAGTCACTTTGATATGAGCAGAATCGCTTCTCACTACAGTTTGCCACGCACTGTTGTTTGTAACAAAATCACGGAAAGTCAGATCATTTTATATGAATAGCTATTTTTTTTTGCGTTAGAGGCAAGAGTGTGCGAATTCAAGATTGCATACTTCTCCATGAAAGGGCGAAGGAGATGTGGGGAATTACGGATAATAACTAAAAAATTAAGTGCANCATTAGACAACCTTGCCTTGAGCAACAGAACCCTCGTTAGCTCACGAAATACTTGCAGACAGGATGAAAAAAAAAACTGTTACAAAACAATGTAACTGTGCCCAGATATACAAATGCCCTAGCTATTAGTTCCCGAGCCCGAGTAAGTACGTTTTAACTGCAGCAGCATATTGAGCCAATCCATGGATGCGCACGAATTCAAGTTCCGAGTGCCCAAAGAATTTTTCGTCCGCTTCAAGGATGCATCAAAGACGTGACGTCACTGTGTCACTATTTGATTACAAACTATAGAGACAAATGAATCCTTAAATGGTCTCCTCAGCGATGTCCTTTTCAGAAGCCCCGCACAGTGCTTTCCGCTATTCATCTTTTTGTATAGTCACTTTTATATGAGCAGAATCGCTTCTCACTACAGTTTACCACGCACTGTTGTTTGTAACAAAATCACGGAAAGTCAGATCATTTTATATGAATAGCTATTTTTTTTTGCGTTAGAGGCAAGAGTGTGCGAATTTAAGATTGCATACTTCTCCATGAAAGGGCGAAGGAGATGTGGGGAATTACGGATAATAACTAAAAAATTAAGTGCAAATGAACGTAGGGGTGTGGCAGTGAATCTGAGCACCGATAGTGTGTACAGTTTAGTGTCCTTTTGAGAAAACAGTCTGGTGGCCTAAGTTATGAAATTTCCTAATGCAGTGTCCTGTTGTTAACACAAACCCAACTTAAAAAAAAAAAAAATATAAAGGGTTTCGAAGTGTGCATACATTTGCTGGCTTGAGTGAGAAAAATAAAAGTTTCAAGGAAAAATCTGTATTCCCTTTCCCACATTATTCCTCTTGCGATATTGAAATTATGTTTAGAATTTTTCATTTTTAGATTAGTATGTGCAACACAAACTACTATACTTGAAATTACACTATAAATACAGCACTCATTAATAATATGTGACATGGATTACAGTAGCTAAAGCAACCAATAAGGCCAGTAAACAATACTAAGTATATGACTTAAAGTTTATAACCACAGAAAATATTATCACAGTCAATACGCTCGTGGACGAACTGACGCCCCGAGTGTAGGCAGCCACTCACCACAGCGTCCACGAACTTACGAACGCGTGTGTGTGTATATATACATATATATAGCCTGGCAGAAAATGCCACACTTTTAAGGCTCGAATACAGTGTAATTAAAAGTGCATCAAGGATATATATTATATATGCCTATTATGAATTATTTCATTACCACTTCTGGAAAATCACTCGAACCGNAGTGCATCAAGGATATATATTATATATGCCTATTATGAATTATTTCATTACCACTTCTGGAAAATCACTCGAACCGTGTGCGCGGTATAGTATAGGTAGACAACTAGCACACCGGCTCTCAAGACCTCGATGTTAAGAGGCGCCAAAATCTCTTCACTCATTCACAACTAGCACACGAAGCCGTAATTCAAGACGGCCACGCAAGTGAGTATTTTGGCTCTTACTGTATCTAGAGAACGAACAAGGCGTTGTAATGTCATTAAGATGCCACCGTACGCAACATTCGCGAAACGGATGAGCTCACGAGAAATCTCATCGTTGGTCTCCGTACTGCCGGTTGGCCCTTGGGCCCTATTGCAGATGTAACATGACGTAATGCTGCATCAGTCGGTCGCATTTGGCGACAGTGGCCTCGAAGAAGGAAACGTGCATCGTTTTAGTGGGGCGGGAGTTCGGAGACAGACGTCAGAGATCACAGATCGTCACATCAGACTCCTTGACGGAGCACATCCACAATCCACGACTGGCAACATTTTGCGAAGTATGCAGGATGGTCTGGATTCCCCGATATCAACGCGGACACTGTCACGTCGATTGGCTGAATTAGGTTTGTTGTTCAGCCNCAGGATGGTCTGGATTCCCCGATATCAACGCGGACACTGTCACGTCGATTGGCTGAATTAGGTTTGTTGTTCAGCCGTTCGTTACGAAGTCTGACCTAAAAGGGCCTCCTTAGTCGGAATTTTTAGCGCAACCTAGCCATGACCACGTTTTCCTGGCAGCAGATGGGCGGAGCTTATAAGTGGATCCTGTCTGAAAGAGGGGGCGAAGGCGAAAATGAGGAGGGTTAGAGGGGAACGCTAGACAGCAGTTGTTTCTTTTTCCTACTTCTTTTTACTCCTGCGCCCGGTCATCGCACAAAAGGAAGACGAGAAGATTGCTGTACTCTCTGTCTCATGTAACTTGGCAAGATTTTGACAGTTCGGCGAAAGTAACGCTCAAATGTTCACTTTTCGTTTATATATCCTTTCACTATCAGCTGGTGGGTCAAGTAGAGGCTGTATATTTTATCAACACGCTGTCAGCTAATCCACTTGCCATTGTACTGTATTGCTAAACAAANCATTCGTTGCGAAGTCTGACCTAAAAGGGCCTCCTTAGTCGGAATTTTTAGCGCAACCTAGCCATGACCACGTTTTCCTGGCAGCAGATGGGCGGAGCTTATAAGTGGATCCTGTCTAAAAGAGGGGGCGAAGGCGAAAATGAGGAGGGTTTAGAGGGGAACGCTAGACAGCAGTTGTTTCTTTTTCCTACTTCTTTTTACTCCTGCGCCCGGACATCGCACAAAAGGAAGACGAGAAGATTGCTGTACTCTCTGTCTCATGTAACTTGGCAAGATTTTGACAGTTCGGCGAAAGTAACGCTCAAATGTTCACTTTTCGTACAAATATAAAACTTTGCAAAAAATTAAATATTTGCTCTTTTATGATTTGTTCAAGACAGCGAATTTGGGTTAATATTTGCGAGNAAGTATTTATAGACTGACATCTGTCTAAAAAAAGTACAAATATAAAACTTTGCAAAAAATTAAATATTTGCTCTTTTATGATTTGTTCAAGACAGCGAATTTGGGTTAATATTTGCGAGACGATAGTTGTAGCTATTATAACACTTTGGATGTCATAACTAATATAACTGGAACTAAAAGTAATTCGGGAAACTTGATTGACAACGCACTTTTGTTCGCCAACAACTCACCAACGAATATTGATTGCAAAGTAGTAATTCTGCTATTACTGATACTAAACAGTTCGAGTTGGAATTATGTGACGTGGAATAACGTAAGAATTGCTTAAAAACTATTCACCCGCGTCCCACTCTCTTCGTTTTATTAATACTACATAGTAAAAACACGGAAACAATGAAATGGGTTTTCGGGAGAACAACATGGCGTATAATTTAAGTAGACGAACGATTACCGGCCGAATAGAAATGACTAGTACTAAAAATCGCTGTACACGAAATATAATTTACTTTAAAAATTATGCAGAGCTCATGGAAAAATAAAACTATTGGTATCTGTTCTTTTCTGGCTAGTAATGCTTCGGGAAAGAGCGGACAGATGGCGCCCATGGTATGACAGGGCGAGGTGTGAGCCGTTTGTGTTGCTCAACAGGTAGCAGCACGTGGGCCTTTTTCTTGATCCCGTCTTTTTAAAAGTAGGCTTTTATTTTATTACTGACTCGGAACGACACGAATTAAAAATATATTTCTTCAAATTATTAGAAAAAATAATTCAACAATATTATGCAATATTTCTGCATGCTTTTGGAATTAATATCAAGCACGCATGGAAAGCATGGATGGAGAGTGGGGATACCACATGAAAAAAGTTTCTAAGTTGCGTTTCATTTGGATACGGATAGTTTTATTGTGCATTTCATTTTGAACACCTATATATTACTACTTTATCACGAAGATTAGTTTGTAACACTAACAACCACTGTTTTGTGACCACGTAAAATAAAATGTATTAATTAAACTAGGAACTCTTTCTTATCGCGTATTTTCTGCTTGTCTGATTTTCGTCGGCAGCGCACTCAGAATAGCCAACGTAATATTAACTTTTGTTCGTTCGTGCATCAGCTGACACATGATTTTGTAAATGGCACTTTGTTTGTTTCGTATACTTCAAGTTGCCGCTCACTGACTGTCAAAATATCGCCGACTTATATGAGACAGACAATACGTTTGCCTTACGAATAATTGTCTCTGGCATTTAGCAGCACATTAGCAGCTGTCTGCTCGTCTTCTAGTCCTTGCACTGCGCCTCCATCTCACTACGGTTCGCGGATGCATGGGCTATAAATATTCCCCGCCAAAGTAGTGGATTTCTTTTACCCATGCCCCAGGAATGGTTCTATGCTCTGTCTCATATACGAAGGACCTTGTTGACAGTTCTAAGGTAGCGCCGGTGTTGTGGTTCTCATGACATATTCTTACACCAGAGCTCTTTTGACACAAACAATCTCAGATCTTTGTGTTTGTATCCGTTCAGAAAATGTTAATCTCTGTCTGCTTCCCAACTCTCAAAAAGCGGCCTTCTTAGCTGAGGCTGAGTATAAAGTCAGTACCCTAGTAGCTTTTAAAGGGGTGGTGTTATTAAGCCTCAGTAAAAAAAAAAAAAAAAAAAAAAANTTCTTGTGGTTATACTTTATTTATAATTTAAATTGTTATAAAAAGGTCATAATCTTTAGCAACTACCGAAATTACGACTGAAAAGAAGTTAAATTTGATTGATAACTAATCAATTAAATGTAGCATTGTAGACAAGTAGTTACGAATTTAATTAATTAGCATATTTTCGTCACACGTATGGAAGTATTTTTGATGGGGTAGTCAAAGTCATAGAGAGTAGGATCGTACGTGGTAAAACAAAAACTGAGTAGGCCTACCACGCCAATACATTATATAAGGCTATCAAAAAGTTTTGTCACCGTGCCATCAAAAATGGTGAACGATTCAATGTATTACTAAATGAATTAAGTACGTACAGTACGTACTTCAGTGCACTAAGTGATGATACCAGATATGTAGTATTGAACACTACAAGATTAACGCCATTATATTAATAAGCAACCATTTAACAAACATTTTACATGATGTTCCATAGTATTTACATGCCGAATATGGCGGGAATCGGCAGAGAGAAGTTAATGAAATTATACATTAATATATCTAATATCAATAGTCATATTTAAATCTACCCCACCAAAAAGGTTAGAAATTGGTGTATTTTAGAGTACATAATTATTATCGCCAAAATGGCAAGTTGTATGAAAATAAGTTTAATTGTTTCGAAGACATGGGACGTATTACACAAAATTTAACTAGTCAGTCATTTTAAAAATTAGTAACATATTCTTTTAATAAATACTTGATTCATAATGACAGTAAAAAGTACTACTGGTATGTTAGTTTAGAGGGATTTGTTTTGGTAGTTTCTGAAATATATTAAAATTCTTCCCATTACAGGTGGCGTTGTCTTCCAAATAGCATTAAAAAGCTAAGAATAAATAAATTTATTGCTGGCTTAGGTACTACCAGCATACGATGTTTGGTTGAAAAAAACTATTATTCTTTAGAATAAATAATATAGTAACAAAAATTGTATATGGCCACCAATTTGGAAATATGTGATGTAATAGAATCATACAAGTATATGGTTTAATAACATAGCACTGCTGGGATACCAAATTTGGCGGTAATAAGGGAAGCAGTTCCCGTGATATGGTGTGAGAAATTAATTTTGTCAGGTTGTGAAGTCTTATATAAATTTCTGAAATAAATACTTCATATTTTGTACTTTGAGCATACAAATATCGTTATGATAAATTCAATGGTTCCTAAGAAATGGCATTACGCCCAAAATATTTACTGAGCACCATTTTTATGATAAGCACCTGGCATGGCCGTAAATTATAAAAGTTGTCGTCCAGTAGTAAAAGTGTACCAAATACGGTGAAACTTGGTGGACGAGTTCAAAAGTTTCAAAGGGACACACACACAAACACATACACAACAGATACAGACAGGAGGTGATCTCACAAGCCTATCTTTACATAGCAAAGCAGGCTAAAAGGAGAACAGGACAGACTGTAGTCGATGCATACATTCACTTAAATCAATAATGACGATATTAGAATATCCCAAAAAATTCGTCTGTGAAACATAGGTAGATGGGAAAAAGGCTTTAAAAAATTTTGGTATGAAACAAATTTTATTAGAAAAAATGGTAAATTACGTAACTCGTTAATACAAATTTGTCACGTAAAAAACACACCTGCTGGGGAAACACAATTACACTGGTTGAGTTTTTAGCCTATTATGTTGAGGTTCAATACCAAATTAACCAGTACTATAAACATATACAGGCTGTTCGGAAATTCAAATTCTGCTTCAAGCATGTCTTCTTAATCACCGATGCACCAATGCCGTAATCAAAACTTCCTTCGCAATACTTGGGACCACTGATATTTTTATTTCCTTTGAGGCTAAGTCAGCGACGGTTGTCATTTATCATCCTTTTGTTGCGTCTTTCAATAAATCTTTTCGTGTGGAAGCCTGGACTTTTCTTCACCGGGGTCTTGTGAATGAGTCAGTGCAAGTCTGATTTGGCATGAATGGAAACAGCCGTTGCATGACATCTTGTCTGGTAAGAGCTGCGAAGAGAGAAATTTACTCTTTTTCCTCCGATTGTTTTAGTAACAATTGAATTGAAAAGATCTGAAACATTGTTGTCAACGTTATAAATCAAACTGGAGGCATCATTCGCAAACNAGTAACAATTGAATTGAAAAGATCTGAAACATTGTTGTCAACGTTATAAATCAAACTGGAGGCATCATTCGCAAACACGTTGAACTGCACTTTGTAGTTCGTCGAAAATACAAGTTTCTTTTAAAAATGGTAAAATATTAATTTCCCCCTGCTTAGAGGAACCATCACATAAGACTTCTCTCTCGCTGCAGCTCGAATAATTACCGAAAACGTGATGAACATTATTCAATATGTCTTTTTTTTAACCTCTGCAATTCTCAAGTGTCCTGCAACATTGTTTGATTCTCCATGTACTTAATTGCTGAAACTACAGCTGCTCTCAGTCTTGGTATTTTGCTGAGAACATTATTTCTTAAGTGCACATCACCCAGTTTGTGATCTTTGCACACTTCACGCACTTTGTATAATTTCGTAAAACATGGCTACGCCATTCAATTTTTTGAACTGGAAGTAGCGCCAAATGCTTATTTTTCGTTTATGTATCCTTTCGCCATCAGCTGGCGCGTCAAGTAGACGCTGTATATTTTATCAACACGCTGTAAGCTAATCCACTTGCCATTGCGCTACAATCTACAATGTTGAGACACTACACCATACATTTGAATGTGACGTCGAATATTAATGAAAAATTGACTATAAGAAATGTAGATGAACAACTACTACGCAATTTGATAATTATAATGTTGACGATAATTACCTCAGTATTTTCAAGCAATTACTAATCAATCTCCCTCTATTTAGCTACATTCTGTGCAGTCATTTATTGCATTGTGACAAGGTTCTAAATAATTTTGTTGACACTGGATGCAGTAATACTCGTTGCTGAATACAAGGTAAAATTATAAGCGGCATGCACTTTCATTAAAAAATAAGTTTAAAAAATGAAGCTCAAGCATTTCCTATAAGATAACCTTAAAATTTTGATTACTGACAGTGGCAAATTACTATTACTTAACGTTTAATTTTTTCTGAAAATCATTAGAAAACATACACATACGTTGACTCAGTTTCAGTAGCTGAGTGTTACTATACACCAACAAAATTTACATTTTTGATCATAATAAATAATTGCTGAGTACGCAGGTTTCATTTACAGTTTCTTTAGTNACGTTTCATTTACGGTTTCTTTAGTAGAGTCAAATGTGCTCTCTGGAATAACAGTTACTTAACTCCTGTCAGAGACTTAAAGGATCTGAGTAGACATCACTCTGGTTGATCATCTTCACTACTTTCCTAAAACAGTTCACATAAATAGTAATATGAATGCGTAATCATATAGAGCATGGTAATTTAATTTAAACACAACAATAAGTTCAAGGTTTTTAAATAACTTACCATTTACTAAACCACAATCTATTAAAGTAAGTTTCTTGAAAATTACATTCCGTTCATCTAAAATGCATTTTTAGAAAAAAATGTATATTAACTTAGTTGATGAAATTTCTTAGTCCACTGCCTTTGTTCTTTTTTTTTTTCCATTTAGACGCAGTTTAATTTTATTCCCTCTTCGGTAATTATTCTTGACAATCCCGTCCATATTTTTCGCCCACTGACATTGAGTAAGTCGCGAACAATTCAGAAACGTAAACAAAGGATACACGCACGCACTTCTATCTCCCACCCTCACATCACGCGCTTTCTTCCCTTTCTTCCACCCCTCCAAGCACACCTTGGCGACAAGCCACGCTCGCGAGTTGTCCATCCTCGCCGTTACGAAGCAGCGCACGACGGACCCTTCCAAGACTGCAACAGACGTTTGAGGGAAGTCAAATTTCTCGGAAATTGGATCTGTAACATTAGAATATCATTAAACGCGATGAAAGCCAAAGATATAACTACAGACGCCACTTTGTGCTTTTCCATTTCCGTGTAAGGAAACTGCGCAGGCAAGTTCTAAATATGCGAGTTTTTAAAGTTTTCACTATTTTTCTCTTTAAAAACATTGAATAAAAAAAAAGTAAAGCAGTGACGGCTTTAGATAAATACTTGTTTCCTTTCCTGAAAAAAATATCGTATTCCTAGAACTCCTTACCGAGATACAGGGTTTACGGGCAAACACTGATTTTACAGGCGAAATCTAACTAGGGAGGGAGGGCCCTTCGCTTGAAGTGGTGTCGCACCAGGGCTGTGTCGGGCGCATAGTGGACGAGGCGTGAGCTCCAGCGATGAATCCCGTCTCCGTCTCACCAGTGATGGTCGCCGTGTGAGGGTGTGGCGGTGACGTGGCCATCGGGCGGATTCCTCCGCCGTCATGGAGCGCCACTTTAGCCCGTCAACGTGGAGTNGGTGTGGCGGTGACGTGGCCATCGGGCGGATTCCTCCGCCGTCATGGAGCGCCACTTTAGCCCGTCAACGTGGAGTCGTGGTCTGGGCTGCTGTCAGCGCCAACAGCGGTGCTCACCTAATTAATGGGCACATGAACGGCAAGCCACTATGTGAGGTGACGTGGCCCGTGGCGATACCGTATCTACAGCCGTCCCAAACTCACATTCTCAACAGGATAACCCCCCGGCCGGCCACATGCACAGCTCAGATCAGTCACAATGATATTTGCAAGGCGTGCAGATACTTAGTTACAAGGTGCGTTTTCTTATAGTCTGCAGAGGAAAAAATAAATAAATACGTCGTTAACTTTCGGTTCAATCCAGGGGCGAACTACTGGAAACAATCAACAAATTAATTAAAACATTTTGAAACATTTTTGCTTAGTTTAACTTACATACAAAGTCAATGTATAAAAAAAAACACACACAATAAAAATATTATATTTTTTTGTACCAGTAATTTTTTGGAAAAATTGACAGATATTGTTGATTTTCTACTACTAACACTGTACTTTTTTTTCTACAGAACCGTTCCCTTGAGTGTGTTTCACTAGTACAACAAAATGTTTGGCTAATTTAATAGTTATATTTCATTACGAAACTTTCATCTCAACCAAGAGTTTCAAAGTTTCGTATGACAGTAGTAACCTGGTCCAATTTATTATATTAATGAATGTTGCGGATATAATGCTACCCATCCAACTTTCATAAATTACAAATATCTTCGTTCCAGGCGAAAAAAAAATATAGTCAGGTGTTTACTGTGTTAATGTGGCATATTATCTTGTTCGAAGTAGGGTGTATAAGTTACTCTGCATTCCGGATTTGGTGGCACTATTTCCAGTGGTTGTTAAATGACGACCAACTATATTTATAAAAGGGCTTTAGGGTGTAACATGGCGTGTTGACTTGTTCAAGTTTGGGTGTATTACCCGTGTGGTTATACCGCCTAATGAAAAAAGAATGACTGTAAAATATATGGATGATGGGTAAACCAAATTTTGAAAAAATTAAAATTATAATTTACGAAAAGTTTTTTATTTTGGTAATTTTTTTTAAAGATTTTGTGTTCTCTCGACTTTCAAAGATTTGATGTAATCTGAAGGCTAAGGCCAAGGTCACAACACCCAACAAGCTTCCACCATACACAAAATGGCTGGCATAGGTACAACAATTGAATANTACACAAAATGGCTAACATAGGTACAACAATTGAATATTAAAGACTTCCGATTTTGCATACCCGGCACCTACAAAACAGATATGGTTGATAAGTCAACCGGATTTCAAAATTGTATTTTATAACATTATAAAAAAAATCTATTTTCTTATTTTTGGAGTTTTTCTTGAAATTCGGAAGTTCGAGGTCAACGAGCTCAAGGTCATGAACACCCACAATGGCCGCCTTCATGCAACATGGCCGATGTAGGAACACTGCCAAATGTTAAAGATCTTCCACTTTACATACCCGGTGTCTGAAATCTAATATAACCGATAGGCAGATACAATTTCAAGAATTAAAATGCAAAATAAAATTTCCCCACAATTTTTTAAATTTTTTTTTTGTGTTTTCCTCTCATTTTTGGGCTCAAGGTCACGGGGTTAAGGTTAAGAACATCCACAATGGCCGCCCCCATATTCAGCATGGCCGACGTTCAACTGTAATCTGAGACCATGAAAACCTGATTGAAATGCTTGTTGTCTCTACATCCTAGTATCGTGCAACCAAAGCTGCGTAATTATACAGCGTGACCCTGGACTAAAGGTACAAACGCTGGGAGGTGATTCCCTATGTAAAATGAGATAGAACAAATTATAAGTCCAATGTCCTACAGTCATTCGTGAAGGACGTAGGTGCACTTGAAAATCGTTATATCAAATGCTTTTAACAAAATAACAAAACGTACTTCAGATGAAAGAAAAATTCCGCAAATACTGTTGTCTTGAATCGAGATTTGCAGTCTGCGTACGGTTGTTGGGTAATATCATCCATATTAATGAAGAAAATAAGGGAACCATGCTATTATCCAACAAATGTGTGAAACTCTGAGTGTTTACCGCTTTTAATGGCGTCATAATCATACTTACATTAATGTACAAAAAGTGCCTTGTAACTCTCTCAAACGAACGGTTGTCAAAAAAATAAAGTTTGTAATCTTTTTTTCTTTATAAATGTACAATTTCCTCAAAACTGTTTCACATGGTATTAAACATCTCGAATATGCCTTTATAATTTGCCACCAAGTTCACAATACTTCCGTTAGTTTCCAAAATTGAAATAAAAAAATGCCTTCAAATAATTTTTTACTTATAACTTTGACGTTAAATCTGTCAGCAGTAAATCAGAACGAATACAGTTTTGAAACGGGAGAAATACAAGCCTATATGAACGTGTGCTAAATAATAAGTGGAATTAGCTTCAAGTCTAAAGGAGTTATATCTTGTGAATTCTCCATGAATCTGTTTTTAAGGTAATTCGAAAAGGAAAAAAAAAAATCTGTTTCATTTGTACTTTGCTTACGGTAACGACAATTCACAAGCAGTGCAANTTCAAGTCTAAAGGAGTTATATCTTGTGAATTCTCCATGAATCTGTTTTTAAGGTAATTCGAAAAGGAAAAAAAAAATCTGTTTCATTTGTACTTTGCTTACGGTAACGACAATTCACAAGCAGTGCAAGACGAATATTCTCCGTTTTAATTTTTCATTTTGAAATCATAATTTCTAATGCACTGTTATTAATATTTCAATTTCGTTGGTAAGCTAAAAATATTTTGATACGTTACAAGTTCCGTATTTTCACCAGCGTGCCACAGTGTTTACAGACACGGAATATTTTGTTTAGCAGTTCAAACCGGCCGGATTATTCCCGCCAAATAAACAGAAAATCTGTTCCATTTTAATCCTCCGCCAATACATGCACCGGCCATCGTTTATTTCGTCCAAATTTTTTTATACTCCAAATAGCCGGTGTAATTCCTTCATTTCCACGCAGTTTTTTGTTTACTTTGAGATATATTTCAAATAAAAGCATGTTTACTGCGCCGCATTATTTCTGCTTTTTTTTTGTGTGTGTTTTAATTCGCTTCAGACCGTTTTTCACACGTTGAATAAGATTTCGTTATGTGGAAATAAATAAATAAAATTACGGAACGCTTGTTTTGAAGCTATTAACTGCCTCCGCTTAAAAAAAAAATGTCGCGTGGATTTATAAAGCATTCCCAACGTTCATATTGGCGCAGTGGAGTCGGTTGTGATATACATACAGATTCAAATCTAGCCGCAGTATTGTTATAATACAGCAAGTTACGTGATCGCTCTGAGCTTCTTAAGTAAACACACTCTTTCAACAGGAGATTATATAAATCAGCGCTTGATGCTCTTAACAGCTTCGTTGCATGACATAACTTTTGAGTGCTGGCCACGTCATGCTGGACATTAATCACAGCCTACACGCCTGGACAATACAAAGCGGGTTATCATAAATTAGTTGCAAGAGTTACCACTTTAGAGGCAAAATATAGAAATTTACGACAGTGAAATAGAACATGGATCTTCCCGTATCAAAGCAAACGTAAAACATAAAGGCTCAAAGTGGTTTTAAATTAATTTTTTTTTATAAACGGTTAGCTTTAAAATAAACTAAACGTGTCATTTAGTATGCCCTTGCACACACATTTTTTCAGGCGTACAAATGCGAAATTATAAAAACATCAAAATTAACGTTTTGTCTGTCGACCTCGATGTAAATAGCTAATTTACCNAATAGAACATGGATCTTCCCGTATCAAAGCAAACGTAAAACATAAAGGCTCAAAGTGGTTTTAAATTAATTTTTTTATATAAACGGTTAGCTTTAAAATAAACTAAACGTGTCATTTAGTATGCCCTTGCACACACATTTTTTCAGGTGTACAAATGCGAAATTATAAAAACATCAAAATTAACGTTTTGTCTGTCGACCTCGATGTAAATAGCTAATTTACCNTGTACAAATGCGAAATTATAAAAACATCAAAATTAACGTTTTGTCTGTCGACCTCGATGTAAATAGCTAATTTACCTTACGGTAAAGCCGATTTGCATCAATCATAATATGTATTAAAAAGTTAAGACAAAGCAATGTGCTCATGACACTGACTTTCAATTCGAATTTGAGGAAGCAGCAAAACTCTCTTTCGGGACAAGAATAACAATTTATGCAGTATAGTTAGCATACTTTGACTATAATTTACGAAAGAAGAAAGTGACTACCGAGGAAAACAATATTTGTATTTACACCAGTGTTCGAATTTTTCTGCGAAAGCGTGTCTGGGCATTTCTCTGCTCCCAGTGTCAGAACTTTTAAAAATATGTTCATTGCGCACACATTTGATAAAAATATAATTTACAGTTTGCAGGCGTACTTGCAAATTTTTTCTTTTACAATATAAATTGCTTTAATTGCATTACCAACTTTAATATCTTGAGCACTAATTAAGATAAAACAGTAAACGCAAAAAATATTCTTCTTTAAATAAAATTCTTAAATAAAAGTAATGTTAAGGATTATACCATACGTACAGAATTTTCATGACTTCATGGCAGAACGGTGCAATATGATGCTTTATGAAAAATGAGAAATGAAACTTAATTTTACTTACGACATACAGTGATTTATTAAGGAAGTAAATGTTCTTGAACAATAGAGAATTTCTAATGTTTTTACTTCAGAATATTAGAAAAAAAATTGCAGACAAAACAGTAAACACCTGACTAGATATTTTTTTTCGCATAGAACGAAGATATTTGTAATTTACGAAAGTTGGATGGGTAGCATTATATCCGCAACATTCATTAATATAATAAATTGGACCAGGTTACTACTGTCATACNAATATAATAAATTGGACCAGGTTACTACTGTCATACGAAACTTTGAAACTCTTGGTTGAGATGAAAGTTTCGTAATGAATTATAACTATTAAATTAGCCAAACATTTTGTTGTACTAGTGAAACACACTCAAGGGAACGGTTCTGCAGAAAAAAANTTATAACTATTAAATTAGCCAAACATTTTGTTGTACTAGTGAAACACACTCAAGGGAACGGTTCTGCAGAAAAAAAGTACAGTGTTAGTAGTAGAAAATGTCCGGTTCTGCGCGAGGGGATGGGGGATGGGGAGAAGGGACAAACCGACAGCCATCTAGGGTCATGTTACACGGCAACCTCCTGCTGTGCCATTCCTCACCAGAATCGGCCATCTTGAATCTCCATTTTTCCCTCCTGCTCCATCACTCCACCTCAGTATATGATACTATTGATTTCGATTTTTTTTTCTCATATTCCTTCTAGTGTCTCTCATCTCCCATGTTCTATCCCTCGAGTTTTTTTTCGCATATGTTTCCTGTTCTCCCTCTCGCCACCCACCTCCAGGGTTTTTTCATAGTTCACCCATTCTCTCGCTCTATCTCGTCACCACGTTCTCCCAAGTCTCCTTCCTACCTCTCCCACTGTCCTATCTCTGATCGTCACCCATCTCCTATCACCCTCTCCCATCTAACCACCCCTGGGGTTCTCTCATATGCTTCCCTCTCTCGACTCTCCCACCCCTGGGTTTTCTCAGAGTCCTCCCAGTATCATTCCTGCCTCTCTTGTTCGTTCTATCCATAAGGGTGGTTTTCTCACATTCCTTCCACCCTTATCGCTTGATTCTCAACCCCTCTCAGTCCCCACCCCTGGGGTTTTCTCAGAGTACTCCCAGTATCCTTCCTACCTTCCATGTCCTATACTCTTTCCTGTCTCCCACCTCTGGAGTTTTCTCAGAGTCCTCCTGATCTCCATTGTTCTCATGCTCTCTCATTCCTTCCTACCTCTCATCACTTGGGAAGGTTTTCTCAGAGTCCTTCCGATCACCTTCCTACATATCTTGTTCTATCCCTCGGGGTTTTTCTCAGAGTCCTCCTGGTATCCTTCCTACCTCTCACGACCTATTCCCCCTCTCCAATCTCCGACCCCTGGATATTTCTCAGAGTCCTCCTGATCTCCTTTATTGTTCTCATGCTCTCTCATTCCTTTCTACCTCTCATTCCTTGAAAGGGGTTTTTCTCAGAGTCCTCCCAGTCTCCTTCCTGCCTCTCTCGTTATATCCCTCGGTTTTTTTCATATTCCTCCCACCCTGCTCTCTTGCTTCTCATGCCCTCCTCAATTATCGCCACCAGTCAGCCACCATAGGCAGCCATATTTAATTCCCTCACTCATCACCAGAGAGTGTCCGAAGTACTACAGGTCGTGGCTAGGAGCACTGGTATCAGTGTGGCCATTTTTGTGTGTGTTGGCTCACCATGTGTGTAGAAGATTTTTATAAAAAAATACAGCAGTCTACCCAGTATCACGGCCATAGTCCTGCACATTCATAATAATAATAAAACAAACAAATTTAAATTTTTCTAAAAACTAGCTTTAAGAACATCAAACCTAAGGCGAAACGAACTATACACCAAGCGCACGCATGCCCAAGCCAGCATGGTGTGGAATGTTGTATACACATTACATTGCTGAGCACAGGCCAGCACTCTGTAACAACCAAACGGAAAAAAAAAAGAATCTCGGTACTCCTATTTCCAGCACCAGTCGGGCAGTAATGCTAAGATATGGGCCCCTAAGTGATGGCAGTGTCTGTGAGAGGAAAGAGGCACTGTCCGTCGCCTCGCCCATGGAATGTAGCAGATGAAATTGAAAGATGGCACCTGTAGCCCAGACATTGTCCGGGAATCGCCCCAGACGAATAATAATTAACCACCGAGTGGCCGTAGCCATCTAGATGTATGTTAACTATTCGCCTCCCATCAGTAAGATTGGGACACATCCAGCAGCTGCGCTGTCCGTGGTCCTCCTCCAGCCTGGGAAATACATACAAGAGGGAATACATCGTATGAAAAAAATGTACACAGTGCAAGTTCATATACTTTTTTCTAAGATTGGAGTTATTTATAATTACATTCAACTGTGGTACACACAGGCTCAATCACACCCCTCTTGCAATGCTATGTGGGTTCAATTACACCTCAGTAAGTGCCGACCTCAGTGCCCAGCAATTGTTTCGCGAATAGAACCATAACAACTTCATGAAAAGCTGGCTACCACGTCTGCAAAACACCTTCTCACCTAAAAAATGTCGGAAAACTTAATTGTCATGATCTCTTGTTCGTAAAATTCGCCATTCAGCTTGTCACCATTCAAATCGATGAGATGATAAGTCCGTGGTTTGTAATGAATAATCTTGTAAATCCTGTAGACCTTGTGCTCCAGTTCAGAGTGTATGTTTTCGTAAATGTTCCCTTCAATCGTGATATCTGGACATATTCGCCAATATTTGCTTTAGCCTTGTGCCCGTACAATCTCGTCTCATTTTTGAACAAAGTTGTTAGCAAATAATCATCCTTAATATCCACTAGCCTGCATGCATATGGCGTGGTGCACTCGTTCATTGTAAGGATATAACAAGAGAGACAGCATATCTAGCCAATGTTAACTTCCCGCGACGAAAATTCTCGCTACATGTCATTCTTCAGAAAGCTGTTAAATCATTTGACGATGGAGGCCTTCTTGTCACCGAATGTACTGTAGTTATTAATTTTATTCCCAGCCATTAGTGAACAGAAGGTTCGATTGCAAATTATCTGCCAACATCCGTCTGCAAATATTTAGGTGGGCCATTATTTTGTAAAACCGCCTTAATTGCACTGGCCACATCGAGGCCTCGTTTCCGGCGAACTGGTACTGCCCATCCATATTTACTGAAACAATTTATTACTGTCAACGTGTATCTATTGCCCTTATTAACATCAGCATAAGGGATCATTTAAACTAGTTCAGCATGGTGCAGATGTCTCAGCCCAAAGCCAACTACTTTTCGCCTGCGATAATTATGGAATGGAGACTAGTGAAGCTCAGTGGCGATCTGTGAACGAGATATTGTTTCTTAGTATATGTAACAACCGTTATGCAATTATTGTAAAATATTCGTAAGAACTCTATTAGATATTCCTTCTACGACAGCACTGAGTTTCCATTCCAAGCTGACCATAGTCCCTAACTGAGTACTTAAAGCATCCAGCTTGCTTATACTTTTGGCTGATACATTAAGGTGTTCGTCCAGTTTAGCAGAAAGGGCAGTAGAAACTTTGCTGTCAACCTGCCAGACTACAGCATCAAGCTTCGTCTCCACAGCTGAGAGCTTGTCTCCCAAAGTGGTCAGTTTACCTGCACCCTTGCTCGCCACAATAAGGTGATCCTTCAATGTAGCTGACAGCGCTGTAAGAACTCTGCTGTCAACTCGCTCACTCAAGTCATCGAGCTTTTCTCCACAGCCAAGAGCTTGCTTCCTAAAGCACTCAGTTTGTGAACATCATCAGTCAATGCATGAATTTGAGCATCCATCTTAGCAGACACCGCAACGACAGTGGTGAGGTTCGATTTCATGTTGACCACATCCTCTAGCTTCTTACTTAAAGCAGTCAGTATGCCTGCATCCTCAGTCTTGACATTAAGGTGCTCGTCTAGTTTTGTAGCAAGACCATTAAGAGCTCTGTCAGCAACTAACTCTCCTACATCATCGAGCTGTCCACAGCCACGAACTTGCCCCCAAAGTGGATAGTTTGAGCACATATTCAGCTAATTAGGAATATGAGCTTCTATCTTAACATACATTGCATTCGTGTTGCCGAATAGCTGTCTTTATACAGCCTGAGCATGTCACTGGAAGCAAAATCAAATACTTGGGACATACTCTCGATCAATGTACCAAGCCGCAAATCCATGTTAGTAGTCAGTATTTTCGTATCGAAGAGACGACCTTCCACAGTGGCGAGCTTCCTACCTAAAGCAGACAGTTTGCGCACATTTTCAGTCAATGCAAGTTACTCAGAAGTCATAGCCGTATGAAACCTGCATGCTGTTCGCTCGCCCATACAATTGAGTTTCGTCTTTAAAGCAGCAAAGACGAGCCATACTGTCCGTTAGTGTGTGAAGATGAGTTTCCACGTCAGCCATGATGGAAATTCAGGTCATCCATGCGAAATAGAACGATAAAATTGGTATTGTTGTGCAGAAGTTGGTAAGGCATATGTGAATAATAATGGCACAGGTAAATCAAATCCCTGCTAATGGTGGTCAATGCTAAAATATTGCTGCATAGTCGACTGTTTCTCACATGCCACATCGCCGAAAACATACACAGAGTTTGTTTAGCATCACTTGGTGGCACGACTTCTTCATTGTCGCTAAATGAAAAACAACAGAGGCCATCTACTATTTGTAGTTTTTGCATTAGGCATAGGTACTTTGGCTATTGTAGCGATTTAGAGTATAGGTAAATGTTCTCGAACCGAAGACCATTGGGTTCCCCCAAAAGGCTGAGAAGCACACATATCTTTCCACAGTTGCTTGGTACTGCTATGATACCTCACATGTTGGTTGGCAGTAGCTTCCCATGACGTGATTCACAAGTATTAGTTTCATCAGTAGTGATGTAAACGGGAGGCATGGTGGAGTGTCGCACAATCTCCATTGAACTGATACATTAACAGGTAAACCACAGATACTTATGGCAACAGGACCATGCTCGAGACTGGGTGAGGTAGCCATCCCAAGGTTAGGTGATGTGGATGGCCAAGTTCAAGATCGGGTGATGTGGCTGGCAATGTGCCACAAAACAAATATATAAAGTAGACATAGTGATAAAGTTATGTTAGTATGTAGTAATGCACCATGGGAGTAAGACAAAAGGGGATGTGGACTGGTGAATATCCTGATAAACAACCTCTCTTTCGAGATGCATATTCCAGGGTACAAATACTGCGGGACGAGTAGCATGGAGATTGAAGCGAGGTGATGTCCCTGTCAATTCGTTGGATGTAGGGTGCAAGGAATACAACATGACCTACGCGACCAGTAGCAAGTTGGAAGATAGGCATGTGGCCGACACTGTACTTATGGAAAAAGCCAAGTCGATAGTTAAATCACCCGAGTCAAAACTCAGTGAACATCTAGCTGCCTGGGAGATGTCCAAGATTATGAAAACTAAAGCCGAAAGAGGAATGGATTTGAGGTTTGGAAAGAAGAAAAATACCGAGAAGACACAGAGGAAACTTCGCAAAGTAGGGAAGCGAGGAGGCATCTTGCCTTTCATCTTGCCATCGCTCGGCATCCTCGGCAGTCTTGTCGGTGGTACAAGTGGTCTTGTGAGAGTGGTGAACACAGTGAAGGAGGAAAATAAGCTGATAGCAGAAGCCATGAAATACAATAGTAATATGAAGGTGCTTGCTAGAGGTAAAAAAATGGCCATAGACTGTATTTTAGACCCTACTGTGTAGGAGGTGGTGGTGGGGAAAAGCAAAAATGGGGGAGGAGGGTCAGGCGGGAGAAGTGGTCCTAAGGACACTACCCAATTGTCCACCCACCAACATTGACATACAAAAGTTTGCCCATAAATCACAAATATCCAATTTCCGAGGAGTGTTTAAGCGCGACTGCCTATCGCACCATCCCTGGCGAATTGAGTTTGGTATATTAAAACTAAATACAAGTCTCGGGCCAGGGACACATTGGAATGCGTATAAAAAGTATGATGGCATGGTAAAATACTTTGACAGCTATGGTAATTTAAGGGCTCTACCAGAACTGAAAGCATATTTGAGAGGCTCGATATTACATTACAACTACGAAGCAGAGCAACTGTCTTGAGAATGGAACTGTGGGCACCTATGTCTGCACTTCCTTTCAAGGTAGATATACAAACTATACTTAAAAAGGACAAACTACATGTAAGCATCAGTCATGTCCATAACCCTGATCGTGTCTGACAATAGCTTGAAATTGCGTTCTGCGCAATTCCCCGCTGAACCTGTAGTGTGCGTGGTCCATCGCGCTGATAGATTTTCAAACTTGCTTCTCTGTACCAAACACAGATGTATACAATTGCATGTTTCGTTATATCAATGAGGACAGTAAGAGAGGAGAGGTGCGAGTACCCACAAGTTCGTATAAGATTGAATATATAGACTAGTACCTTAAGCATACACTAGGGCTGAATGTGACGTTAGTGCTGCGAGGCAACGCTAATATGCTACACAGCGAGATGTACTGTACTACACAGATAGACTTCATGCGAAGCGATATACTCGCTGCTATGCTTGGATTCGAGAACGCAAAGTACGAAGCGAATGAAACGCACGAATATACCCTGCCTGTAAACATTTTCCCCGTTAATGATATACGAATAAACGGTAATTTGGTTACCGGATCATACCTCAACAGCCAGTCTAGCGAAACACTACACGAATTTTCCGTGATGGTACCTCCAGGCTTTAAGCTGGTGGATGTACCGAAGACACCCATTTACATTCCGGTCGTGATGGGGCGCGCACAGTAAGTGGTCGTCTCTATAGTAGACCAAGACAGCTGTTTAATTAATTTCCGAGGTGAGGAAATAACAGTATGCCTACATCTACACACAGATAGGTCTGAAATTAAAGCGAATGAGTACTAAGGTAATAAAAGCAGTTACAGTACCAAAACGGCAGTCAGTACGAGTTGAGCACCCAGAGCGCTAACATCTGAAAACTTTCGTTTCCTTAGAAGATTGGGGATATCTGTCAACAAATATGGACATGGGAATATTAAACGTAGATGAGCCGGCGGACTTCGAAGGCGTGGTCACCAAGGCGGAAATCCACATGCCCTATCTGCCAGGTCTGTACGTACCCTCGTCTGAGGTTCAAATCCTGGTACAAAACCAACATATATACATAGTCCTGTGTAATTCATATTTGAGGTTCTGAGGAACGCTAACAAAGGCAGGCAATGCTGTACCTGTGACAACTACAAAAATCATTAGAAAATGTTTACTGCACATTATAAGTAAAATTGCATATGAGCTGAATGGATGTGAAGTGGATGCAACAAGAGATGTTGGAACTACGGCCACCATAAATAATTATCTCTCACTGACGCACAACCAACTACCAGCAGCTAAATAGCATGTTGGGGGATCGAAGAGGACTTTAAGGTTCCCGTCTATGCTGCTAGCCAACCATATTGTTAGGTTTCGCTGAAGACTACAAGCATGTAATTATTAATTCCAAGCAGGAGCTAGTTATTATCATGGCCAACATGCAAGCGAACGCGTTCCTGTATACCACTGCAATGCCAGAAGCCACCGCGCTGGCGATACGATCTATTGAATGGCTGCTTCCTCAAATGCAGATAAAAATGTCAGAGTGCGTGAAATATGCGAAGAAATGTAAGAATGTAGATATTGCATTTCGTACATGAAGTTTAGAGACATATCCGAGTGTACCATGCTCCGTGAGTGTAAATTGGAATGTCAAAACAACCTTCACAAGTGAGAAACCACGCTACATAATAGTTGCATTTCAGACAGGTAAACAGAATGCTGTCAATGCAGACCGTTCGAAATTCGTTCATGCAAACATTAAAAATGTCGAATTTTTCCTCAAATCTGAGTGTTACTTATATGGAGATTTAAATAAAGATTTCGCAAACAGTTTGTACATGGTACCCTATCAAACGTATGCATGCTGACTATCAGAGATCCTACTATTGGCAAACGCAGTCACCGGTGCTGGAACCAGAGGAGTTCATGAACACCGCTCCCTTGTTGGTGTTTGATGTTAATACACAGGATGATAGGATAAAGTCAGGCAAAGTCTACTGCAGGATGGAAATGACCGCCTCGGAGAATTTCCCAGCCTACACTCATCGCTATGCTTTAATAATTTACGACAGACTGGTCACATACAATGTGCGCGATATAGTATAGTAGTTAAAATACTAATGCTATTGGTACCAATAGTTCATTCACTATCCAACAATCGCAATGTTCGCGAACAATTAGGGCTGCATGCCACCATGTGGCTTCATTATAAAACGCATCTGCATAGCGCATGAAGATGGCAGCATAGTTACAATTACATTTCTACCCTTGTTTCCACGGAGGGTGCTCGTAAAGAAAAGTAAGGTGACAAATATATAGCTGGAAAAACACTATCACGTTCTCAATTGGGATGACGATGATGTAGAATACGATAAAGTGTGTGACAAACTTACCGAAATGGTGGCTGTGATGGCAGATGGCGTGATATTCATGGCCAGCCCGGAGCAGAAGAGATGGTTGGGCATCTATTGCGGTGCGAATGTAAAACTATGTGATCTGCAGACAGAGTATAACTGCCCTTCATTAAAAGCATCGAAGACTCGGTACACGAAAATCAAACATGAGTATGACATGTGCAGACTAGGCCGGTCGTGTCCATGCTTGAATGCACTTCTGCTAAGGACGTGGACTATGGAGTGCGGTACATACCACCACGATGGTGGGTGGCAATGGTAATTGTGTTTTATCTAACAGCATGCAATATAATTAGTTACCCAGCGATGAGGGTAAACCAATGTACTACTCGATACCATCATGGATGGGCTTATAGAGAGTTGAACAGTAATGGCGAGTATATGGTACTGATGGACTTAGTGATTGGGAAGCAGTATGCGGCATCGGATTTCCAGCAGCCAGATATCTTATGGCAAGTGCATAACATGTTTGTTGACTGCAGAGTTTCTGGTACATTTAACTTCACACTACATTCAAGTGATCCTGGAGAGCTACATGGTAATGCTTAATGAGACTATGGTGCACATAGTCTATAAATGCATCAAGCATATCGGTTATGGCAATACAATGCACATACTAGAATTTGCATAAAATGGGGTGTACATAGGAAGAAAATCGTGTCTCTCTCTCTCTTTTACCACAGTAGAACTATGGCTCTCCAAACATGTAGACCGCATTCAACCTGCTGGACGTGGTCATGTATGGTGATGTTACGACTGCGTACTGGCATGTTCACTTCAAACCTCCTGGACTACCTGAGCAAATGTAAAGCTGCAGCGGACTCGAACACTGGGTAAGCCAAAACATTGAAAGCGAAGCGGAATGTTTAGCCCTATACCCGGTGCAATGCAGTATTGTTGCGTGTCCAGTGTATTACGTGCGACAAGATGCGAAGCTGCCTTGCACCATTACTGCTTTGATAAGTCGTCCAAACGAAGAGAATATACACCAGGTATGGGTTATGCAGTCAATTGCATATGAGCTGTACCATCCCAACAGAGGACTGAGACTTGTATGGGTGAACATCACACGTGCATCATGAAGCTTGGAGTGGTTATGCGGAAAATAATCTGTTCACCACTAACATGTGAAATTTACTTGGCGACAATATAAGAAGCAGCGAGTGTTACATTTTGCCATCAGCAGTGCAGCATTCAGTAAACAACCACTGCCGCAGTCACCATGAGCAATACCTTTGACACGCGTGACTCTGTACCGTTTCTGCAGGGAAATGTGAACTTTTATGAGAGGTTCTTTATCGGGTATAGGCGGGTGGTGTTTAAACCAGAGCTTGGACACGAGCTAGTGCAGCATGTGATGGTGAAAATCAGATGTGGGGATACCATAATGTGTGGGATAATTTCAACAGCGAGATTGTACCCTGCTACAAGTACGATTGGTGTGCTGTCGCTTGTATCCGACCAAACAGTCAGCTACCCACAAACGGACACATTCTCGCCGCGCTTGCAGAATTTGAAGATATTACCGAACTGCATCACGAGAACAGGAAAGTGGACATTGTCCTACGCGATGTAGACACTGGTACAATGTGCCAGGGGACCGAAGAGTCTACAGGCCACATACATACCAATATGCTGGAAGAATGCAGAACCAAATTGATCCTATACTGCTCAGCCAAGGTCTGTGTGGTATATAAACAAAAAATATTAAATAACTTACATATGTGTGTGTGTGGGCAGTATGTCATGGATGTCGAAGCCTCGATTATAGACAGCATGCCGGTCCAGGGAGCACTGACATGTCGCACCAAATTTAATTGTTGGGAAGCTATTTGTGACCTTGTTGAATGCATTCTGATACTATTGGCCGAAGTTCTGAAGTAGTGGTGGCTGTGACAACACACACATGAGAGAGAGAGAGAGAGAGCTATATAAGACTCCCATATCTGGCTCGTCGCCATCATTGATCTAGCAAAGATGAGCATACCATTCTGGTACGCTCATCTACTGCCTACATGAGAGTGACTGCCTACACTAGCATGATGCCGGATCATGGTACGGCCATGTACAACGTCGGGGATGAAGCTGAGAAGAGGTCATACAGTGAGGACTTTGATGGCATAGCTCATTGGGTGCTGGCTCATAATCAGGTAGAGTAAGAGCATTGCCAGCAAATGGGCATCTGTACAATGCCCCGGAGGTGTGCAGTATACTACATGCGCACAGACATGCCTTTACCATGCAGTGAGGACGATGTGGTGACCCATGCCATCCTGTAATATGCCATCCAAATTTACCTCCTCAACTACAGCCCCACGGAACATGGCATCACAGACTGCTCCAAGGTGCAAGCAGCCGACGAGGGCGGTACATGTAGTCATCATCACCCAGTCGGAGGTAACAGTTACAACGCAGCGACGGGCACTGCGTGCCATCCACAGACACCAGCAGAATAAGCCTGCTGTCTGTCAGCACTGTGTTGCAGGCGTCGGCGGGTTCACATCATCGCCGGGTAGAGCCCAACCTGCCCAATATGAGCACTCTGCTCTGTCTGCAGGAGAGAGGAAGGAGGTCGTGAGATGCTTGTTCTCATGCCTTCTGGATGCTATTTAGAAAATGTATGAAGAGTGATAGACAATTGTAAATGTAATGTCTTTTATTTCAAGTACCATTGTATACATGAGCAACATTAAATGCATATATATTGGTTACTGTACCCAATGTGTTTTTTATCNTGAGGGAACAAATATACCCGAAATTCAAGTACTTGTATAGTAAAGGTACTGCAAAAATATAACACATATGTACTTTTATTCATCATTACCATTATATTAAAGGTAACATTAATATATAAAGGAAATGTAGAAGCAAAGTCGCCAGTATACTGGGTATGTAGGGAGAGAGAGATAATGTGTATATACATGAAGCACAAGTACCACGATTGGTAACAAGTAGCATGTATGCTGGAGGTTGCAACCACTGGATATGTAGGGTGAGAGGCAGGTCAAACACGAACTACAAGTACCATGCACGCTGGAGACCGCAACCGCTCGGTATGTAGGGTGAGAGGCAGGTCATACACGCACGAACCACAAATACCATGTACACTGGAGACCATAACCGCTGGGTATGTAGGGTGAGAGAGAGAGAGGCGTGTCATACAGGCTTATTACACATTATGCTGGTGTGTGCGGCCGCTGCCTACCTACACAAATGTGTAAGGGGAATGGGGTGCCCCTCCCTCCATCCCGAGTGATAGTACAACATAGAGAGGGTGATTATAAAAGAATACCCCAACTTTGAAGGTCTATAATATCAAAACCAAACAACCTACAACCTTGATTGACCAATCAAATGAACCGTGGAACCTTGAAGTTTGATTACCATACATTCATTAATGTTTAATGTGACCACCATGAGCGACCCGAACGACATCTACGCGATAATAAAACTCGTTCCACAGTCTTGTCAGCATGTCCGGTGTTATGGTTTGGTTGGCGGTCGTAACTCTCGGTTTGAGGTCATGAGGGGGAAGCGAACTCGCATCCGACATGTCAATGTGAAGGGGACAGTCTGATGTTTCTTTCATGTTCTTAGAACGAGGTAGACGAGCCTTCATGTCTACACTGGTTTTAAGCGATGAAGCGACGTTCCATACAAATGGTAAGGTGAACCGGCACAATATGCGGATATGAGGTCAGGAGCCTCCACATGAAACCACCGAACATGAGCGCGCTTCCACCAAAGTGAAATTGTTTTGAGCTGTATCCAAAGACACTGTTTTCGGCCCTTTCTTTTTTCACGAGCCCACTGTTACTGGAATCCCTTATTTGGACATGCTTACAGAGTGGTTGTTTCCTCAGTTAGAAGAGGTGGCGGGGGACTTCATTTTCCAGCAGGATGGTGCGCCACCCCATTGGCACCTAGCTGTTCGCGAATACCTGAATGAGACGTTGCCGCAACGCTGGATTGGTCGAGGAGCAGCTGGTGACCAGGCTCTTCATCACTGGCCCCCAAGAAGCGCGGATCTTACCCTGTGCAATTTGTTTCTATGGGGATATATAAAGGATAAAGTGTTCCGTCCACCATTGCCTGCTAACATTGACGACTTCAAAACGAGAATTACACACGCCATCCAAACCGTATCACCGGACATGCTGACAAAAGTGTAGAACGAGTTTGATTATCGCGAAGATGTCATTCGTCGGGTCGCTCGTGGTGGTCACATTGAACATTTATGAAGATATGGTAAACAAACTTCACAGTTCCACGGTTCATTTCATTGGTTAACCAAGGTTGTAGGTGGTTTCGTTTTGATATTATATACCTTCAAATTTGGGGTATTCTTTTGTACTCAACCTGTATAAACCACCTGCCAAGCTGTAGGTAGTTACTTGTGATCTAACAGTTTATTCTGGTGTACACTGTTCGTTCATTTACTGTCACAAGCTGTCTTCACGTACGCACTTCATCGTTAGCTGTACTTCACGTCTAATTTGTTGTGGTGTTTTATCTTCAATCACAACTTGGTGCTATTTGGCCAGTGTACATGGTGGCTTGCTACATTAGCATGTGCGTGTCTCTGTATAACACTCGATACCTACACAGTCAT